>PITA01007394.1:0-91988 GCA_004023965.1 Spilogale gracilis
TTTTTTTTTTAAAGATTTTATTTATTTGACAGAGAGAAACACAGGCAGAGAGGGAACACAAGCAGGGGGAGTGAGAGAGGGAGAAGCAGGCTTCCCGCCGAGCAGGCAGCCCGATGTGGGGCTCGATCCCGGGTCTCCAGGATCATGACCTGAGCTGAAGGCAGTCGCTTAACCAACTGAGCCACCCAGGTGCCCCTCTCGTAATGTTTTTAAAAAGTTATTTCTTGCATCTGACTTGGTTTTATTTTATCTTTGAGCGCAGGAAACCCTCTGGTGTGGCTTATGTCAGGTCTGGTCTGGCCCTGTGACAGCTGAGTGGCCGCAGTGGCACTTCCCCAAGGCAGCCTTGGGAAGTGCTTCTAGTTTTGGAGGGTGGCGTTTGCTCCATTGTGCACCCGGGTTGCAAAACACTCCAAGAACCCCTGCCTCATTCAGAAGTTTGGCCAGCATTGTCTCGGTCAGCGTTTGAGCCCCTCCAGCATACCGGGAGGTTTCTGAGTGAAGCATAGGGGCTTGCATGTAGCTCTCTCCTTCCCTCAGACCCTCAGATGTGTCACATGCTCAGGCGTGGTGGTCTTGGCTTATTGCTGTCACATTATGATGTTTGGCTTGGGAGTGCCTATAGGTGTCTGCATGGGAACCCAGTGGTTCTGAGTCCTCCTTCCCTTCTTATGGGACTCCTCTGTGGCTATCTTGCCTGCCCTGCTCATTGGGTCACCTGGTTGAGTTAGAGATGGAAAAATAGGCCACATTCATATCATTCTATCCTCCTGAGTGGGGTGTCTCGCTCCCATTTAATGATCTCTGTTTTCCACCCAAGGTGAAGGCCATAGGCTGTGTGTTTAGGAGAGCCCAGAAGGTACAAAAGTGTCATTATGCTGCCTGGAGTCCAGGGCAAACTCCATGGAGCCGTGGTATAGAGAGGGCCTGTTCCGGAAGGTGCAAGGCAAGAGCTTTCCAGCGTGGCCTGGTGGGCAGCTCTGGTCTCTTAGCTGCCTCTCTCCATCTCCTGCCTTTTTCTTTTTGGTAAAGATTTATTTATGTATTTATTTGACAGAGACACAATAAGAGAGAGGGAACACAAGCAGGGGAATGGGAGAGGGAGAAGCAGACTTCCCACTGAGTATGGAGCCTGAGGTGGGGTTTGATCCCAGGACCCTGGGATCGTGACCTAAGCCAAAGGCAGATGCTTAACCAACTGAGCCACCCAGGTGCCCCTGCCTTTTTCCTTTTTCCTTTCTCAGACAAATCCCTGGGCTTGTAGAAAAGGCTTGTCTTAATTGGTATAAGCCGTCATTTTCCAGCTCGGTTGCCCTAGTGGTCTGGTCTCTGCAGTAGACCAAGGCGGCCTGTGCTTGCCTCTGCTTGTCCCTGTCGGCTCTAGAAACCACGCTGGGTCAGGAGCCGCAGCATGGTGAAATGCCTGTGTGGCCTGGCCTGCTCACTGAGGTACTCAGAGTTGTGCTTTTCATTTTGGGGGTCGGAAGGGGTCTTAGCAGGGGGAATCATGAGGGTGGGGGTGGGGCAAGTACTTGTCCCAGCCTTTCCTGGAGTCATGTCAGCCTGGCCAGTGGGTCTTCATGGTCCTGTTTTATAGAAGAGGAAACTAAGGCTTAGGGAAGCTTGCCTTTTTGCCCAAGGCCACGAGGATAGGAAGGTAGAGGCCTGGGTGCATGGCCTGGCCACTGGACTCAGAGCCCTGCTCTCTGCTCCCAGCTGCCCTTCCCAGCTTCAGCCTGTCTGTTGTCACCTCCCTCCCTTGGTCATTGAAGGGTCTGGGAACACCTGGGGCAGAGAGAGCAAGGGGGCACTCGTGCTTTAGGCCCTGGTGCCATGCGAGGTGGCAACTCATTTGGGTCAGAATGCTAGAGGTTGGCATCAGAAGCTGCCATGCTCATTGCTGAATGATTCCTGAATTTATAAGTAGGTCACTGAGTTTACAAGATACTTGGGTTCCCTCTGGTCAGGCCTAGGTGGGGCCCAGAGGTGAAGAGAACAATGTGCTTTCACACTGCAGAGTACTTGAGTTCGGGCGGGGCCTCCCAGGGCCTGGTGTGCTGAAGGAGGTTGAGCTGAGGGCAGTGCACAGGGGCTCTCTGCCAGGGGGTATGGGGAGTTGGGGCAGAAGGGATAGCCACTCCAGGGCGCACCGTTTGTGCCGACCTGGAAACCTGTGGGGGGGCTCCCATGAAGGGAAGACTCAAAAGAGGCCAGGCACGGGGGTAGGCAAGGGCTTCCAATAGAGCCCAGGGCAGGGGGGTGGACATTCATGTCTAGGTGTCCTCTCAGTCATGTGATGTCTTGTGCCCAAGTGCACCTGTGTTCATGACATTTTTAGTAACTAGAACCAAATGCTCATGAATTTGTCCACGTGTTCCCTGCTGCACAGAGACCCCCTACCCCACCCCTGTAGGTACCAAGAAACACCAGGGATGTCTGTCCCCCAGCAGCACTGGTGTGGAAATTGGGGTATCGATGTTTCATGCCAGAGCTAGCACTTTATGTGGCTTCTCTGGTGAGTCCTCACTCTGGCTTTCTATGGCCAGGAGTGAATATTGGTTCGGAAATAGCAGATTAGTGAGGCAGATTTTTTTTTTTTTGAGCTCCAGTTGACTTTATAAATACCTTCCTAATGAAGCCATCCATGGCTGAACCTCAGTTGGGGGAGTTCCTGTCAAGACAGTGAGTCATGGGCAGGGGCCTTGGTCTTTTCTGGACATGGATCCTTCTCAGATACCCCAAATATGTAGAATTACTAAAGCAATGCGCTATGCAGAGAGTGAGTAATGCGTTAAACAGAAATGTGTGACCTAGTAACACATTTACTGTTAATGTGTTAAATGATGAGATTTAATTGCTGCTACATATATTGTAATTTAGAAGCAGTGGTGAGTGAAATGACATTTGAAGGCATCAGCACAGCTGTCATCTGATGTGCTAAAGCATATCAGAGTTGATGCTCCTCGTACAACACAGTTGACCCTTCACCGATGTGGGGATTAGGGGTGCTGACCCTTCCACACAGTGGAAAATCTGTGTATGACTTTTGACTCCCCCCAAAACTTAACTGGTAGCCTACTACTGACCAGAAGCTTTACCGACAACACGATCAATTAGCATATGTTTTGTATATCGTATGTATTATATACTGTATTCTTTCAAAGTCAGCTAGAGAAAAGGAAATGTTATTAAGAAAATCAGGGGCGCCTGGGTGGCTCAGTCGTTAAGTGTCTGCCTTTGGCTCAGGTCATGATCCCAGAGTCCCAGGATTGAACCCCGGAGTCCCAGGATTCAGCCCCACATCAGGCTCCCTGCTCGGCAGGAAGCCTGCTTCTCCCTCTCTCACTCCCCCTGCTTGTGTTCCCTTTCTAGCTGCGTTTCTCTCTGTCAAATAAATAAATTAAAAGGAAAAAGAAAATGTCATGAGGATGAGGGGTACCTGGTTGACTCAGTCGGTTGAGTGTCCAGCTCTTGGTTTGGGCTTGGGTCATGATCTCAGGGTGGTGAGATCAAACCCTGTGTCCGCTGGGTATGCAGCCTGCTTGAGATTCTCCCTCTCCCTCATTCCTCTCCCTCTCTCTCAAAAAAAAGGAGAAAATATATTGAAGTATTATTACTGTATTTCTGAAAAACAAAAAAAAACCCAAAAAAACAAAAAACGTGTGTAAGTGGACTCTTGCAGTTTAAGCTAGTGTTGTTCAAGGTCAGCTGGGTTTGTAACTGAGAGAAATGCTAAGTTTCAGTTAGTGGAAATAGATATGTTTTTCCTTCCCGCTCAAATTCAAGAACAGCCCAAGTTCAAGCCATGTCCTGTGGATTTCCTCTGACGCAGTGCCCTTAGGAGCTATCCTGGTGGGGGCCTCTGTGAGCTGCTGTGACAGATGAGGAAGCTTCTAGGTTTCAGTCTTGGAACCAGGGCTCCTCAGAGATGTGGGATCTGTTGCTGCTGTGGCTGCCGCGGGCCAGGTGGGCCCCAGAGCTGCTTGGGGTGCCAGGACTTCTGGGAGGACTCCGAGGAGGGCGGGGGTGGGGGGGTTGGGGGGTGGTCTACAGCCGACAGCAAGGGCTCCAGAGCCAGCCTGGGGCAATCTGAGCATCAAGATAATTAAGGACTGTAATGCGCTGCAGGCCATTACAAAAGGCACTCCAGGAATCTGTCTGTGTTAGGGTTCTCCAGAGAAACAGAACTAATAGAGAGCAACAGGGAGAGAGACTTATTTTTAAGGAATCCGTTCATGCAGTCATGGGAGCTGGGAAGTCCAAAGTTGCAGGGCAGGCTGGCAGGCAGGCAGGAGACCCAGGGAAGAGCTGATGATGTACCTTGAGTCCAAAGGCAGTCTGGAGGCAGAATTCATTCTTTCTCCAGGAGATCGTGGTCTTTTGGCTCATAAGGCCTTCAGCATATTAGATGAGACCTACCCACATTGTGAAGGATAATTTATTCAAAGCCTACTGATTTAAATGTTTCTCCCATCTAAAAAAAATGACTTTGCTGTAGCATCCAGACTGGTGTTTGACCAAACAGCTGGATTCTGTGACCGAGCCACGCTGACACATGAAATTAACCATCACCCTGCCGATGGCAAGCGTGGAAATAAACAATCAAGAAGGAAAGGCTCCTGCTTACTGAGGGATGCCAAGATGCTAGAGATAGGAACTTGGTTTTCTGGCCACAGCCCTGAAGCTGTGGATGGCAGGGGTGAACCCTGACTGTGAGTTGGGAGGAGGCATCCTCTGTGAGTTCCACAGGGAGAAGGTGGACTGAGCAGGGTGGCCCTGCCTGGTGATCAGTGTTCACGGCCCAGTGAGGGCAGATGGACTCTGTCTGCTGAAGGGGGGCCTTCAGTGGAGGGCCACTGTCATCCCAAGGCCTGTGGCTAGAATGCACGGTGAGTTTCATCACGGGTTGCATGAGGCAGACCTGAAACGTGCCACACTCTACTCAAGAAAGGGGGTGCTGTCCTGAATTATCCCAAGATGGCAGTGCCTAAATGTCAAAGAACTGCCGAGAAACTTCCAGATTAAAGCTGACTTTCAAGATGAGGTGGCTCAGTGTGGTATTGCATCCTCCTTGCCGGAGCGACAGTGATGCAAGGACACCAGCCACTCAGCCAGGTGGTGACATGGAAGGTGGACAGTGGCGTGAAATGTCCTGTTAATAATGAGCATAGTGAGGCCGGCAGCTGCCATGTGCTTGCGGAAGAGCACACCGTCGCTTTGGGGAACATGCCGTGGATTTGGGGGTGAGAGGTGCTGAGGTGTGAAGCTTGCTGTCAGGTGATCCAGGAGAGCAAGCGTGTGCACTGAGTTGGCCGGTATCTGATGGTACGCGTGTTTGGGAGGGGGCAGGGAGAAGGCCCACATGCTCATGTGCTCAGGGAGGGGAACTGAACAGCCGGGCAGTGTGGGGTTTAAGTGCATTTGGGTGTTCTTTGCACCCTCGCAGCTTTTTTGTGAGTTTGGGATGTTTCTAGATCATGTCTAGGAGAGTGAACTGGGCAGTGGAATGTATTCCCTGCCTTTGGAAGCAGCATTTCTCACCAGACACATGGTGTAGCTGCGGCGGATCCTAGGACCAGGGCTATAGACGGGGGTTCACATGAGTGCTGGGTTGGAAAACCATAAAGGGGCCAATGTGGGTGCTCAGGGCTGCAGGGCAAGATTTGACGGGTGCTTGTACAAGATTGGAGCCCCCCCCCTCTTAGGGGGCTGGGAGGAGCTGGGGGAGCTGGCTAGGAAAGAGGTATAGTGCCTGTGTGTCAGTGGGTGAGAAGGTCCACTCAGGAGAGAGCATAGCAGGGGTGAGCCTGGTCAACGTGAGAGGGAGGTGGCCAGCCTGAAGTCCACCAGGGCTTGGACTGCTGTCCCCAGACCTCTCCATGACAGTGAGATTGTCTATTTTACATACTTAAAGTGATACTCTTCTGAAGCTCCGAGGATTGTCCTGCAGCCGCTAGAAGAACTCCTCGTTGATATCTACACGGCTCTCACTCGGATCTGCAGTTTGCTCGGCAGAACTTGAGCTGCCTCCTGGTTTCTGGGGCATATCAGCTTTCGGCAGCCTCATGATGCTCATCTTGTCACTCAGAGCTGAGATCAGGAACTTTTGTTTTTAGGCAGGTGACAAAATGTTCTGTAAAAAGGCCGTTGACAGTTTCAGACTTCTGGCTCATTTGCGTTTTCAGGGCAAGGCTCTTCCCTAGCAGATGGGTTGAGGAAAGCAGAGCTGCAGAAATGGGGAGTGCCGGCATAGCTCCAGCTGAGGAGGCTGGTTGGCTCATCTGGGAGAGTGGCAGGCGTGTCCCAAGCAGCAGGACCCCAAGCAGCAGGACCCCACTGATGTGGAAGGAAGGGCAGTCAGGAGAAAAGTCACATCTGAAGTAACAGAGGGCCTGCTCCCTCCTTACTATTTTTATGAATTTTCTGTTTATTTATCTGAGAGAAAGACAAAGTGAGCACAAGTAGGGGGAGAGGGAGAGGGACAAGCAGACTCCCTGTGGAACGGGGAGCCCAATGGGGGATTCAGTCCCAGGACCCTGAGGTCATGACCTGAGCCAAAGTCAGATACTCAGCCAACTGAGCCACCCAGGCACCCCTGTTCCCTCCTTATTTGAGGAGGGTTCTGGGCCCAAGTGCGTGCTCTGCTGCTTACTGAGCAGGTGAGCTTGAGCCAGTAGCTTGGCTTCCCTGAGCCTGTTTCCTCATCTACCTGAAGCTGACCCTGGAAATGCATGGCGTTGTACACAGGAGGTCCCCATGGTCAGGCTCTGGAGGGCCAGGGGGCACTGGGCGCCTGGCAGAGCCCGGGCTGCTCTCTGCCGTCACCACACAGGAGGTGGGTACCACTGCACTGTGTGCTTTGCAGGATGAACCCAGTTTGGTACCATTTTTTACTGGGCAGTGTGCTCGAAGGGATGGCCATCCTTCTGCAGAGCAGTTAGTGGATGTTGGTGGGTGCTTATGTGTGACTTAACCCGAGAATGGGACTGATTCCTTTGTGTCCTGGGGACCCGGCGGCTGCCGCCGTGCATAAAGCAGCAGTGTGGGAC
Organism: Spilogale gracilis; assembly: GCA_004023965.1. NCBI lineage: Eukaryota > Metazoa > Chordata > Mammalia > Carnivora > Mephitidae > Spilogale > Spilogale gracilis. Next base: position 7,050 of record PITA01007394.1, read on the forward strand.
GAACTTCTCTCAGCTGCTCACCTGCCAGGAGCCCTAAGAGGGAGGGTAGTTGAGGGTGCTCACCTCTCAGATGCCCTTCTGCCAGCCTGTCAGCGCTTAGAGGGGTCACACTCAGCACCAGGTGGGATCGCAGGCGGAATGCCATTTTTGGGATAGGTCTGCAGCCCGTGCCTGAGGTTATAGCTGGATGGGTAGACAGGCCCTGTCTCCCTGGGCTCCACAGCTCAGGAGCCTCCAGAGTCTGCAAGTCCAGCTTATTCCAGGAAGGTCCGTTCTGGTTGTCCAGGTGATAGAGGATCTTGTCCCAAAGATAGCAGTTAGGCTTCCTGGAAGCCAAGCCAGGATCTGAAGGGATTGATCTGTTCTTGGCTGTGCTGGTGATGAAAGCTGAGTGCCTGGCAGCGGCGGGGGACCGTTGAGGAGCCGTGGTGGCTCTCCATGGGTGCAGGGTGCAAGGTGTTGTTTGGTCCTGGAGCCTCCCTGCGGGACCCAGCCCAGCCTGGCCGTGGCCAAGTGAGGTTCTGTTTCTTAGAAGTAGAAATGCACGGATTTCATGCAGCCTGCTTTGTGTCAGACCCAGTGAGGATGAGAGCTTTCCTGAGATGTGCTGCGAGTAACTAGGGACCCTTACCTAAGCCAGCTGGCTGCCGTGAGCCTCACCCCTGAGCCCCGAGTCTGGCTCCCTGCACAGTGCCCGTGCACTCCTCCAGGAGAAGGAATACCATGGGCTGAGAGCAGCCAGGTTGGCTTTCTGAGGCTTCACTGTGCCCACTTTATGTGTGTTGGTCCCATCTACTCTCTCTCATCAGAGAGTGGGCCTGGTCAAACTCTGGGCCCAGTGCCGTCCTGCCGGTGTCAGCAAGAGGGTGTTGCCAATGACCGAGGGACTCAGAACCGCCCTATGGGTGGGCGGGCCCAAAGCCCCACACAATTCTGACACCTCTTTGAGATGTTTGGAGTGTTCTGACTTAAAATGTTAGAGCTTCTAGAACAAGAGAGGGTGACCCAGCTCTCTGGGGAGGTTGGCTTGTCCAGATGTTTCCCTAAGGCCTCAGGGATGTCTCTGGAGGTCTTAGGAGGGATTTCCCAGGTGAACCTTGTCCTGTGTTCCAAGGTTGACTCTCTGAGCTGGCCGGCTGGCAGAAGCAGCCTCCTTGACTCAGAGGCAGTCCTCCTTCCCAGGGGCCCTGGCTGGCAAGGGGCAGCGGCTGCCTTCTCTGCATTCCTGAGCGGCAAGGGTTTAGTCCCACACACTGATAGAGCTGGCGGCGGGTGCTGAGTGGGGCGCAGGCCGCCCCCCGGGCTGTTTGGAGGCCAGCTTACCTGGAGGCTTCCCTAGGGCTAGAGGGGATGGAGAGGCAGTGGAATCACAGCATGTGCCCAGGTGACAGAGCTGGACCAACACCGAGTGTGGCGGCTGGGGAAGGTTCCCGATCCCGTGGCTCCCTACTTGCAGGTCCTGCTGTGTCTGTGACAGGGACGTAGGAGAATGACCCTTCAGTAGTCACTGACCAGAGGCCATGGGGTACCGCTGTGCCCCGAAGGAAGAGAAGGCTGGGTTTGCAGCCAGGGCTTTTCTTTATCATTTGGGCATGAGTCTCCAGGGACAAGTTCGTGGCACTCTGCAGGGGGCAGGCTATGAGGCGGGAGACCGGCCGGCCGTGCCCACTGTGAGATGTGGAGCATCCAGCAGCCCAAATCCCAGGCGGTGCCCCAGGAGACCCGGTGACCTAGGTCAGGCCCTCAGCCTCCTCCACTGTCACTTGACCCTCTCTCAGTTGTCTGGAGAGCAGGGTGTCATGCCCCCCACCCCTGCCCACCTGGCTCTGAGTGGAGTGAAGTTTGACATTGAGTTCAGTGCCTGGTGTGGTGAGTTTTAGTCAAATTAGAAAAACAAAGGCAGCCCACCCAGCCCTCAGGCTCCTCTTGAGCCTGCTGGTGCAGAGGGCTCTGTGTGCTTTTTGCTCTTTGATCCAGTTTCCAGTGCATTTTCACTGGTTTGGTCAAGGACTCTGTGAGAGAGATGAGAGGCCAAGGACACATCTTCCTGAGGTTGGCTCCTGCCTAGATGGAGTCTCAGATCCCAGGAGCAGAGCGAGGGGCCAGGGACTGCGCCAGAGCTTGCTCTGTCCCAGAAAGTGAGTGGTAACACAGACAGGACGAGATTGGAGGTTTGGGGGTTTGGTCATTTGCCACCGTGGGCTCAGAGGGGCCATATCCAGTGTGTGGATCCAGCCCTCTACGGGCTGTGTGCGCTGGGGGTATGGAGCCAGTATCGGGGTAGGGCAGCTCTTAATTTTTCTATTTGAGAAAAGGAAAAAGAGGGCCTGGCCCAGGCACGGGTCACCGACTCAGAGACGTAGCAAGGGCTGGTAGCTCGTGATAGCCACACTCCTCCTGCCCAGAGCCGGCCTGGGACTGCGGGAGCACCTTGCAGAGGGCCGTGCTTTCTGTTGATGGAGCAGGGCTCAGTGGCTTAGAAGCATTTAAGTTCTATTCAGCAAATGTTTGTCTCATCCCATTATCATGGGGTCATGCAGCTTTCATAAGGAGTTTGGATAAATTGTGAAATTGGATTAAGATTAGGTGGGGTGGTGACTGAGCATGAGCCATGCAGGGACCCCATGGTTGGTTTTCCTGTGAGGTTGAGTAACCTCTGCTCGTGCAGTGGGGACCCCAGCCCCCCGTGACATCTAGCAGCCTGTCTTCTCTTTGCGCCTCATTTTTCTCACTTGTAACAATGGTTACCTGCTACGTGAGTAGTTGGAAGATGGGGTTTTACGATGGAGGCTGGTTGTTATCACAAGTTGTTAATGTTCAACTTGGCTGCAGATTCTGTACAGAGGCTGTGCCCAGCTAGTCCATGTAGCACCCTCTCTGGCCAGGGCTCAGATATGGCCCGCCCTCATCTGAGTGGAGCATGTGCCAGACCCTGCCCTGCGGGTCCTTCTGCACTTCCTGTGTCCCCATGTACCCTGTGTTCTGATTTCCTCGGTGTCCCAGCTATAGGGTCACTGATTTGGGCTCCCAGGGGTAGGGGGGTAGTCGTGTTGGCTGATACACAAGGGGACATGGAACCCAGTGGGGTTATGGTCTTGGTGCTGTGGGGCCCTGACCCAACTTGTTGGCCATACCAGTGCATAAGCCTTGAAGCAGTGAGAGCTGTAGTTGAGGGTGAGGGGCAGGTGTGGTGGAAAGACAGTACCTGGCCCACCCACCAGGGTCATGAGGCTTAGTCCATACCGTGTCTGAACAGTCAGCATCCAGGGAGCATCCGTGGTCCTGATCCAAGTGTGCCAGACATGGCAGCCTGAGAGAAATGCTTCAGTGGGAACTCGGGGCAAGGGGGCTGGACCACGCAGTTCCCTAGAGCTGCTTTTCTGGAAAGAAAGGGAGAGTTGGTAAGAGTGGCAATTGAGAAGTTTTTCATAAAATAGAACTATTTTTTTTTAAATACTTTTTTTTTTTTTTAAGATTTTATTTACTTGAGAGAGAGAAACACAGCCAGAGAGGGAACACAAGCAGGGGGAGTGAGAGAGGGAGAAGCAGGCTTCCCACAAAGCAGGGAGCCCGATGTGGGACTTGATCCCAGGTCTCCGGGATCATGACCTGAGCCGAAGGCAGTCGCCCAACCAACTGAGCCACCCAGGTGCCCCAAAATAGAACTATTTTTAAAAAAGGGATAGCTGTGACACCAAAGAGCAAGTCCATAAAAGAAAAAAATGGTAAGTGCCACTTCATCAGAATGAAGAACTTCTCTTTGGAGGACACTGTTATTGGTTATAAAAAAGAAAAGATGGGGAGCCTGGGTGGCTCAGTTGGTTAAGTGACTACCTTCGGCTCAGGTCATGATCCCAGAGACCTGGGATCGAGTCCCACATTGGGGCCCTGCTCGGCGGGAAGCCTGCTTCTCCCTCTCTCACTCCCCCTGCTTGTGTTCCCTCTCTGGCTGTGTTTCTCTCTGTCAAATAAATAAATAAAATCTTAAAAAAAAAAAAAGAAAGAAAGAAAGAAAGAAAAGACAAGCTGTGGACTGGGAGAGACTTGGCAAAACTTACATGATGAAGCTCTTATATCCAGAACATATGAAGAACTCACAAAATGCAATACTAAGAAAATAACCCAGTTTTTATTTTTATTTTATTTATTTTTCTTAAAGACTTTATTCATTTATTTGAGAGAGGGAGTGAGGGACAGCGAGCACAAGATGGAGGAGGGTCAGAGGGAGAAGCAGACTCCCTGCCCAGCAGAGAGCCCGATGTGGGATTCGGTCCCAGGACCCTGGGATCATGACCTGAGCTGAAGGCAGCCGCCCAACTGAGCCCCCCAGGCGTCCCGACCTGGATTTTAAAAATGCTCTACAGCTTTGTGTAGCTTTACCATAAAGGTGCGAGAATGGCAAATTAGCCCATGAGAGATGCCTCACATCAGTGGTCTATAGGGAAATGCCAATGGAAATCACAGTGAGCTACCACTTCCCACCTGTTGGAATGGCTAAACTAAAACAGCCAGACACTGCCCCGTGCTGGTGTGGACGGGCGCAGCTGGACTGCCCTCATTGCTGATGGGAATGCAAAATCATGTGGCCACTCAGAGATGGTTTGGCAGCTTCCTGTAAAGTTAAACAGACACTTACCAGACGACCTCCTAGTTGTGCTCTTGGGTGAAACGAAAGCTCATGTCTATACAAAATCGTGTCTGTGGATGTTTATGGCAGCTTTATTCATTAGTCTCCAGAATAGGAGGTGAGCCTTTTGTTCTTCAGGCAGCAAATGGATGAGCAAACTGGAATAATGCTGTAGGTTAACAAAGGAATGGACTTTGGAGACAGTGGCAGAGATGAATCTCAGAGGCATACACACATAGTGTTGCATGTGTGGTCAGGTGGATAAGGGTCTGATAAATGTCTAGGACTCAACCCCTAGAACTTGTGAATGGGACCTTAGATGGAAAAAAGGACTTTGTAGTTGGGGCTTAAGAATCTTTAGATGGGGAGATCATTCTGCATTATCTGGTTGGGTCCCAAATGTAATCACAAGAAACCTTGTAAAAGAGGAAGAAGGGGCGCCTGGGTGACTCAGTTGGTTAAGTCTCTGCCTTCGGCTCAGGTCATGATCCCAGGGTTCTGGGATCAGGCCCCACATCCCGTTCCCTGCTCAGCAGAGAACCTGCCTCCCCCTCTCCCTCTGCTGCTGCCCTGCATGTGCGCTGTCTCTCAAATAAATAAAATCTTAAAAAAAACAAAAACAAAAACAAACCAAGAAGAGTTATGACACAGCAGGGATTGTGATGTGGCCACAAGCTGAGGGATGCCTAGGGTCCCAAGAGGCTGGAAGAAATGAGGTAGGATGACCCCCTAGAGCCTCTGGGCAAAGTGTAGCCTTTTCGCTCCTGTATTTCAGCCGGGGAACACTGATTTCAGACTTCTGGCCTCCAGGACTGTGAGAGAATACATTTCTCTTGTTTTCAGCCATCAAGTTTGTGGTGATTTGTTACATTGGCCACAGGCAACTAAGACCTTGTAATTCCATTTATGTAACCTGAGAGAGGCTCAGCCATAGGGACAGAAAACTGATCTGTGATTGAGAGGGACTGGGAATACAGGTGGGCACGGGGAAATCAGTGGAAAGAAGGGGTCCGTCTAGTCTGCCTTTATTTGCTGACCCAAGAGGAGCAAACAAAACACACAGGGGTGGGGGTTGTCCAGGTCACAGTTTCAGGTGATTTGCATCTTTTTTTTTTTTTCCTAAGCCTCAAACTTTTCTAAACCTGAAACAATACTCTTGTACCTTCATGAGTTTAGAGAGAAGTATGTGCTTGCTGGCCATCGTTGGGTCTTGATTTATACCAGGCTCTTGGCCTCTTAGAATCTCTTTTCTTGCTCCTCCCTCCCTCTCTTTCTTTTTTTTTTTTCTTTCTCTCTCTTTCTTTCAGAGTTTATTTATATATTTGACAGCAAGAGAGGGGACACAAGTGGGGAGGGAATGGGAGAGGGAGAAGCAGGCTTCCCGCCAAGCAGGGAGCCCGACTTGGGGCTTGACCTGAGCCTAAGGCAGATGCTTAACGACTGAGCCACCCGGGCCCCCCACTTTTCTTGCTTTTATGTGGCCGTCTACATAGTGATCAATGTGCTGCCGTTCTTCCTGTATGTACTTCACGGAAGTGGCCCCTCATGGTCCCAGACACTGTCTAAATTCTCCACAGTCTCGGCATCCTGCTCTGAGTCTGCCAGGAAGTTGCGGGGAGGATTCCTTGAAAGGAGTTTCCCAATTGTTTGTACTTTACTGGAAAGGGAGGAACAGTTGCCAGGAGGTTAGCAGCCGGGCCTGTTCTCGGGACTTAACTGCCCCCTTTCCCTGCCCCATTCTGCTCAGGAGAGGATTGATGGATTGATTGCAGCCTCTGAGAAGTGCTGGTGTGCTTCACTTGTGCTTTGTCAAGAGAGACAGACTCTGTAGGAGGAGCAGACGCCTTCTTTTCAGTCCATTTTCCGCAGGCACCTCCGTGTCATTGGGGGTCAGGCCGTGCAGATTGCCGGAGCATGTTTCCCGGGGCAGGCTTGATACTGAGCCCGACAGGCACGTCACGACTGGCAGGGGTGGAGTTCAGTGCTGCTTCCCGCACAGGGCCCAGGGCAGATGTCCGGGGGCTCTGTCCAGGTCAGGCCAGTCCTCACTAGTCCTACCTCGGCGGGCTCTGTCCCCCTTCCCCAGGTGACAGGCAGACTCCACGCATGTCTCTCTCACTGTCCTTGCCCCGTGTCCATTCTCTGTCTTCTGGGAGGTCTCAAATGTGTGCACTTTTTATTTTAAACCTTTCACATGAGAACGTCAACGTGTGGAGATGGCAGAGATGAGAATAACGTTTGGCCTTGTGCCATCACCCAGGCTTGCCCTGTGTGCGCCCAGCTCTTCTCGTGCCCTCCCCTCCTTCTGTTTGTCTGGTTTTGCTGGAGTATTTGTAAAACAATCACAGGCATCTTTTCGTTTCACCCATGGCTTTTGCTATGCCGAGTTGAATGTTAACAGATATGGACTATTGTTCAGATACAGTCTGTACACAGCTCCGCGAGAGCCCCCGGGCGCTGTGGCTGGCCCCCTGGCAGGCCGGCTCCAGGGGCTTCACGCAGATGGGTCCATGCAGAGCCACACGTGATGCGCGTGTTAAGCCTGGTCATTTATAGCACTCCATCCTTCTTCCTTTTGTGCCATCCATCTGTTGAAACCAGGTCATTTGTCCTGTGGAATGGCCCACGTATGGCCCACGTTCAGCTCTGACAGTTGCCTACCCCTTTGTTTTCCTCATGGCAGCATAGCTCAGGGCTTCCCTGTCTCGGTACTGCTGACACTGGGGGCTAGATCACTCTAGGATGGGGCTGCTAAGGGCACAGCATCCCGGGCCCCATTGCACCTGATTCCAGGAGTGGCCTCCTCCCCAACCAAGTATGTCTCTAGTGCCCCGGCTAGTCTGTTGGACCCTCCTGGCCTCGACATGTTTGCCTTCTTTTGCCTTCAGTCCTGCTGGGGAGGTGAGGTAACAGGGTGACAAGGCTCCCCTAACAAGTGGTATGTCCTGCAGGGAACATCACCTGTGTCCTCTGGGGCAGGATCACCCAATTGAGAACCCTGAGTGTAACTCAGTGTCTTACCCAGTGTGCTTCCTGGACCTGGGGGTAGATTTTGTAGGCTATGTCCTGTGGCTTCACCTGGGAAATTCTCATCTCTGTTGGGAGCTATAGGGGCATTCTGGCCATGGTGAAGTTCTAAGTCGCCCTCTCCCGGTCCTGGCATCAAGGGGTCTTGGACAACACTCCATGCCTCCTCCCATGGGGCTGCCTGTTCCCCTGCTCTGCTCTCTCTGTCTTCCTACCCGCATCAGCATCTTTATGATACCTATGGGAGCTGCTTGGGACCAGAAGACTGTAGGGTGTTCTGTGGTGATGCCTCCTCACTGCCCACCCCCACCAGGCCTCCTCGCTTACCCTGGGCTCTTGGCTGAAGCGCAGCACCAACAGTGACACGTGTCCCACTGAACTCCTGGTTTTAAATCTTGAACATGCCCAATAGGAGATGGGGTTCTGCTACGCAGGGTCTGAATGGGGCCAGTTGGGGGGCGCAGCCCTCCATGCCTACTGCAGTCCCTTGGCCCCTGGGGAGGATGTGACATCTGAGCCTGTAGTGGGAGTGACGTGACCCCTCAGGAGGGCCTGCAGAGACTAGAGCCATCCTGAAGTGCAGCCCACGCAGGCACTGAGTGTGACGCATGCAGACAGGTAGTACCGTGGCCCGGGGACTTTTCTAGGAAGTTACATTACCGGGTGACTTGCTGGCCACAGTCTGGGGAATAACGCAAAAGCTGCCAAGGCAGCAGGGAGATGGGCAGCACCCTGGCTAGTCTGTTACACCCTCCTGGCCTTGACATGTTTGGCTTCTTTTGGCTTCTTTCCTGCTGAGGAGGCGAGGTGATAGGGTGACAAAGCTCCCCTAGCAAATAGTATGTCCCTGGTCCCATGAGCTGTTGTCCCCTGCAGGGAACAGACAGCCAGAAGGCAGTGGTTGACCATGTTAGCACGGTGTACCGATGCATTGTCCCAGCTGCTGGGGACCGGGCAGGGTCAGGCCAGGCGGATCCAGAGGGTAAGCTCGGGTCCCACTGCGAAGGCATCTCTGACAAGGGCTTTGGCTGCTTGCTTCATAGACACTGTTGGTGCATCCCGTCAGGGGGGATGTCCATGAGCCCGGGGGAAGTCCTGCATCGGCCATACGGCTACTGACTTCCGTTTACATCATGCCTTCTTACCCAGGGCCACTGTCCCACCTTCCCTCTGCAGCCCTTGCTGCTCTCACCAGCTTCTGCCTGCCCTCGTTCAGGTCTCTCTTGCTGTGTGCATCGCACCCCTCACTTGATCCTTCCATGTGCAGTCATGGCCTGGTGGTGGAATGACCTGTGTCCAGTGGTCCTGCCCTGCCTGTGAGGCACCACCTGGGACGTGAGGGACTCGGGAAGTGCCGCTTAAGTGCTCTAACCATGCTAGGGGTGCACGGCCAGCATGGCCAGCAGGCAGATGTGCAGTCTGGCCGCTCTACTCCCCCAGGACCATGTTTCAGGGAGGCCAGGGTTAGCTTGGCTCTGGGGGGACACAGCCCTATGGTTAACCTCGTGCTGCAGGTCATAGGGTGGCAGGACCCTGGGATAGTTTGCTTCCATGTCCCCAGCCCCCACTCCGGTCCTGCGCCTCACTGCCACCCTTTCAAGGCTGCACTTCCAAATCCTGTACTTTGTCACTGTTCATGCCCTCAACAGTGATCTTCTGTAGAAATGTAACCGTGAGACAGAGTCTTCTATGTTCATACACACATTCCCCGGGCCCTGGTGCTCTTCAGTGTGCCGATCCATGTGTCCGCCTGGTGTCACTCTCCCTCCTGAAGGACTTCTGGAACCTTCCTTGCAGTGCAGCTCTGTTGCAGAGATGATCTCAGCCTTTGTCTGCCTGAATAAGTTTTTGTTTCACCTTCTCCTTCACCAGATAAAGAACTCCACTGGCATTCATTGTTTTTCCCTCTGTGTTTTACAGATGTCCTTCCATGGTCTCTAGGCTTGTTTCTGACTCTTGGCCTTGTGAGTCTTTTCTTTGCTTCTGGTTCGTAGCATGGCATTCAGCGGTCATACTTATTTGCTTATGGCATGCTGTGACATGGTTCTTTGTTTTCCTGCTGGAGCTTCTTGGATCTGTGGAATTATTGTGTTCCTCACATTTGGGCCATTATTTCCTCGGACGCCGCGCTCGTGGGGTTCCAGTTATGCATATGTTGGAACTCTTGGTACTACCATCCCACGGCTCACTGAGGCTGTGTTCGTTTTCCTATAGACTTTTTTCTGGTAGTTTATCATCAGGCTCATAACCTTTTCTTCCACATTGTCTACTATCCATCTTACCTCGTGTGTTTTTCTTTCCAGATATTTAATTTCTCAGCTCCGGAAGTTCCACATAGCTCTCTCCTCATTCCTCCTATTTCTCTTCTTGCCAGTTCAGGTTTCTTTTAAGCCCTTGAATGTTTTTTCAAATGTAATAGTTGCTCTAACGTGAAACTCTTGTCTGTCAGTTCCCTCGTCTCCTTCCTTTGTGAGTCTGTTTTCCTTCCTTTGTGAGTCTGTTTTCATTCACTGAATTTTCTCCGGGGCTAGAGGAGGGTCACATTTTCCTATAGCTTCTCTCAACTGGAGGTTTTTGGTTTGGGGTGCTGAGTGTTGTGGATTCCCTGGGGTCGAGTGCTGGATTTCGTTGTCCTGGAGTGTGTCGGTTCTGCTGCTGGCTGCGGGCAGGCAGGTTGGTTAGTGGTGGATCAGCTGATCCTGAGGAAGCTTGTTTCTGGGATTTTTTAGTAAAGGGAACTGAGTGAAGTCTTCACTTGAGGGCGAGTTTAGCTCCACTGCTGAGTGGGGTACAGAGAGGACTCCCCTGGACTAGAGACACACGTGGCAGCTTCTGCACTGCCCCCCTCCCCCGTGGGCCTCTGCCTGCCCATCCAACGCCTTCAGCCTCCCCAGGCCACCACCTGGAAAGTTTTTTGAGGCAGTGAGCTGGGCAGTCAGAGGCTGCCACAGGGGCCCACGGCATTTGGGGGTTCCCCTCAGCCTGCCGGCCCAACCCTGAACCTGACTCAGAGGGAAGGTTAAGAATTGGTGAATTGTGGGGCGCCTGGGTGGCTCAGTTGGTTAAGCGACTGCCTTCGGCTCAGGTCATGATCCCGGAGACCCAGGATCGAGTCCCACATCGGGCTCCCTGCTTTGTGGGAAGCCTGCTTCTCCCTCTCTCACTCCCCCTGCTTGTGTTCCCTCTCTCGCTGTGTTTCTCTCTGTCAAATAAATAAGATCTTAAAAAAAAAAAAAAAAGAATTGGTGAATTGTGCAGCCAGCTTTATTCTAGTAGCTTCTTGGAGGTGACAGGCTTGATGTGTTTTGAGTCATTCAAATTAAATATATTTGCTTTATAGTAAATAGCTGAGAACTTTTGTTTAGAAAAATAAAAACCTTACTTTGAGCTAAGAACGGATTTCCACTGCAAGTATCAGACCTGCCCCCACAACAAAACAATGTGTGCTGAAGGCCACTTTAGTGCATGTTGGAGACACACAAGTATGGTTTTAGTACATTTTAGAACTCTTTCGAGATTTCTCTTTTTGTAACAATTTTAATCTTGTTGTGCTTCATTGAAATGTTCCGAGGTCTCTGAGCTAGGAGTCTGTGGCAGGTGGGGTGGTCACATGCCCGTGTGCAGGCCACTCCTAATCAGATTCCTGCGGCCCTTGGAGAGGAGACCCAGCTGGTGCCTGTGGTTCCTCCTGGAAACCTTAAGGGTGCGGGGGTGGGGGGCACACAGTGACGAGCAGGTGCCCCATGTGGGACTTACCTGTTTCAGGTGTAGAGCCTGCGTGGCTACACACCCTAGACTTTGCCTCTGGCAGCCTGTAGCCACTACCTGCCCGCAGCCATGGCCCAACACTCCCTCATCTGCTTTCTCTCTCTTTTAGTTTTGCTTTTCCTGGAAATTTATATGAACAGAATCATACGATGCAGCATGTCCCATGTCCGGGTGCTCTTCCTTAGCCAGTGGCTTTGAGGTCTGTCCATGTTGTGTCCGTCAGGAGTTTGTTCCCTTTTATTTCTGGGTCGTATTCTGTGGTCACTTCGTCCACCAGTTGGTGGATGCTTGGGCTGTTGCTGCCTTTTGGATACTAAGAGTAATTGGGCTGTGCACATTTGTATTTATGTTTTTGTGTAGACCTCTGTTTTAATTCCTCTTAGGTCTGTCCTTTTGAGTGGAAAAGCTGGGTCATGTGGTAACTCTGTTTAACTTTTTTAAGAAACTACTAGATCCATAATAGCTTTGCTGTGTGCGCTCCCACCAGCGTGTTGGCTCTTGTCTTTTTTGTCTTAGCCATCCTGGTACGTGCATGGTATCTCCCTGCGAAACCTGCACTTCACTGTGACTGGCGGCTTCTCACGTGTTCATCAGCCACCTGCAGGTTTTCTTTTTGGTCTCTATCTTTTTTTTTTTTTATTTGACAGAGAGAAACACAGCCAGAGAGGGAACACAAGCAGGGGGAGTGAGAGAGGGAGAAGCAGGCTTCCCGCCGAGCAGGGAGCCCGATACGGGGCTCGATCCCGGATCTTCGGGATCATGACCTGAGCCGAAGGCAGTTGCCCAACCAACTGAGCCACCCAGGCGCCCCTGGTCTCTATCTTTAAGCCAATTCCAAGCTAAGGCCTCTTAAATGTTGTATCTCCAAGGGCCGAACTGGGTCAGGGACCCACGTGTTTCTCATTCTCTGAACGTCAGCCCGGGGGGGGGGGGTGGTCGTGGCTTATAGGATGGGTCCCCTGGTTCTGAGCCCACTTTGGGGAAAGGCAGGCCTGTCTTTGAAGCATGGCGTCCCTCTGAAGCAGGGGCTGATTTCCTGTCCTGGAGCCAGACAAGGGGCTAGAGGATGTCCCATGTCTGACAGCCTGGCAGTGAGAAGGGATGTGCTTTGGAAGTGTAGGCAGTGTAGGACGTGTAGGGTGGTTTCTAGGGTGTCAGGTAAGTGCTGGGGCTTGGTGTGATCTCTTCATGACATTTGGAATTCTGCCACTAGTTCACTGACAAACTAGCTTGACAGAGTCCTTGAGATTGGGCAAAAGAGAGAGCTCTTGGTAAACAAAGTATATATGGGGGGGGGGGGGGACATGTGCGGCTTATGTGGTCCCAGCTGGCTGAGCCATGTCTGCCTCATACAGCCACAGCCCTCAGCCCGGCAGCTAATGGACCCATGCACACTGAGAGGCCAACCTGCCCAGTGGTTGGTTCTTCCCGTGATTCTAGAGAGCTACTTCACGCCCCCAGGGCCTCTGGTGGGCCTGACGGTCTCGGTGGGGAGCAGACAGGTAGTTACTCCAGACACCTGGGGTCTGGGAATGTGGGCGCCAGCTGGGAGGGCTTCCTTTCACTGCCAGTGAGGCTGGGGTGCAGACCAGAGGGGCAGGCTCAGATGAAGATGGGAGGCCCAGCCATCTGGAGGAGGCTGGGGAGGACAGTGGGAACAGAAGCAAGGAGGATTTGGGGGCAGGGGGAAGGGGTTGTGGTGACAAACTAGGGCCACACTGTGGGGTGATATGTGCTGTACAGGAGGTGGGTGCTCGGCGCCCAAGATGGGTGAGAAAGAGAGATGCGACCCTCCATCTGGATCCCTGTTCTTTCTAAAATTCTAACAGAAGGCTGATCTCTGAATAGCTGAAGCTTAAAGTATTTTGAGTTTTTATGTATATTTTTTCTTGTGACATTTGGAAATTCCGCCACCCCAGGCTCAGTGACAAACTGCTCTGAAGCTGTGATGTGAGGGTTGGCAGGCCTTGGGCCCTGTCCTGGGAGCCTTCTGGCCAGTGGTGCTTATCCATTGTGATTTCCGGGGATGTCTCCAGAGCAGGGTGGTCTGGCTGATCTTGGTCTGGGAGGAACAGTGAGGGGCTGCCCATGTCCTGTGCCTCCATTCTTTTTTTTTTTTTTTTTAAGATTTTATTTCTTTGACAGAGAGTGATCACAGGTAGAGAGAGAGGAGGAAGCAGGCTCCCTGCTGAGCAGAGAGCCCGATGTGGGCCTTGATTCCAGGACCCTGAGATCATGACCTGAGCTGAAGGCAGAGGCTTTAACCCACTGAGCCACCCAGGCACCCACCTGTGTCTCCATTCTTACTTCATATACCTGCCCCCATGCCATTCAGGAACTCATGCTGATCCTTTAAAAATCCTGTTCCAGAGACCTTTCCTGTAATCTTCAGAGGTGTGTGTGTTTTCTCTTGCCCCTCCTGAAAACACTGTCCTTACCCTACTCTTTGAATAACTGAGAAGTGAGTCCTTGGATTTCGAGGTATGTTTATTGACATTTTCCCATTTTGCTTTTTTGCAGGAGTCTGTTTCACTGAGACCGTCAATCCGATTTCAAGGAAGTCAAGGGGTGAGTCTTCTTTGTCTTAAGCATATCTGGAATTGTGGCAGCGTGCTCTGTGGCCTGTCGTGATGTGCCGGGCACAGAAGCAGGTTAGGGGCAGCATTTTGGTCCCATCTCCCTGTGTGTCAGGCCAGGCGCTGGGTTGGTCCTATTGCCAGAGCCTCACCAAGAGGCTCTCTGGGCTGAATGAAGCTTTTCTGTCCAGCAGTCCCTCAGTCTCCCCTTCCTTCCTGTAGCCAGTGAATAGCTGACTCCCAGGCCCTCAAGTCTCTGTTCCGATCTGATCTCTGCATTGATTTAAAACAGGCCTGAAGCTGTGGTCTCCCCAGCTTTGTTTGTTGGTGCACCTGGTACCCTGGGTGTCTGATTTTAGTACTGGGCTGCCAGTGGGGGAAGGGGGTTGCTATAGAAACTGAGCACTCCATGTTTCCTGAAACGTATTTATTACATTCTAAATGACCATCTTACAGAAAAATTGGAGAATGAAAGAAAGGATGAGTTGTCCACTATTCTTGCCCCCCAAGGCTTGGGACCCCCTCTCTTCACCACCACCAAACATGTCTTGGAACATTTCAGGTTTTTTTCTGGTCTTTATTGGAAGTCTTTTTTTTTTTTTTTTTTTCTTTTTAATCTGAAGTGTTGCAAGTGTCTGAGTTTCCACCTGACAGCTGGCCGGAGGTCTCTACAGAGGAGGTCTGTGCGCAGATGCAAAGATAGGAAGAGATACATTGCAAGGCATTGGGCTCCCACAGTCGTGGGCTGGTTAGGCTGAAATCCATCTAGGGGGCAGGCAGGAATGGGCACTGTGGTCCACAGGGGAGCTTCTTTGTCCCCAGGGAAACCTCAGTTTCTCTCTTAAGGCCTTCAGCGGATTGGATGAGGCCCATTCAGGCCATTGAGGGTCATTTTCTTTTAAGTCAGCTGGTCATGGATGTCACCACATGTACAGAATACCTCCATCCAGAGTAGCATTCACGGTGTCCCTTGGCCAGGTGCACACGCGAACTGAACTGGCCATCATGCCTAGACCTGTCAAGGTCAGCAGGACCCCCCTGAAAGGCCTCAGAGTCGTCCGTCCCCCCCTATGCCTCCTCTGAGACATCCACAGCTCTGTTGAGCCCCTTTGGAGTTTTGTGGCAACTTTCCCTTTACTTCCCTGGGACATTTCCCCAAGGGCAGAGGTCAGTGTTGGGGGCAGGGCTCCCTAGGCTTGCTGCCAGACTAGCCTCATGGCGCCCTCTGGTGGCCAATGATCCTGCTGTGTTCTCTGTAGTCAGGGAAAGAGGAAGTGGATCTCTGGAAAGGGTCACTGAGTTCAGTGGCTTATCTAGTGAGCAGCATTCTCTGGTCAGCCAGACACCACATGACCACTCACAAAAGGCGCAGAAGCACCATGAGGTTCTCCTGGAATGTGCCTTGTGTTACCTAAATTTCTCTGCAAAGCCTGAGAGCCACATCCATTTAACTTAGGGGTCCAATCATGTTGTACCTGCTTTCTCTTCTTTCTGGATTTTCCCCTGCGTTACAGAGTTTCTGGAAGGTTCTGAGGCTACAGGGGCCCTGCCCTGCAGCTCTGGGCAAGCCAGACCACTATTCTCCACTAGGAGGCTATTGCCTGCGTGAGCCTGTGTGAGGGCCGGGAGGGTGCCAAATGGCAAGGGGGACTGCTGTTCTTTCCCTGCTTGCTGTGAAGGGTCAGGCACTAGGTCTGCCCTCTGTGTCCTCTTGACCTTGTCCTTCTCCTCCTGGGCATTGATGGGCATCCTCTCCTCCCTGCCAGTTGTGAGGGGCCTGACCTGGTGCAAGGCACATAGTCACCCTGCATTGAGAGGAGGTGGGGCACGTAGGCTCTCATCTCCTACTTGTGATCTCTCAGCTGCTTGTGCATAGCTGAGGCTGGAGACGGAGCCAGTGACGTGGGCCAGATGGAGTGAGGGACAGGAGGTCAGTGGGGTGGGGCTGGCAGGCTCATTCATTGTTCGTGGGGCATGGGCTGATTCCCTGTTTGGCTCCTTGTATGGTGACGGGGACCCTCTGTCCCAGAGGTCCATGAAGTTGCCAGACTAAAGACTGAGACCCCATCTGCAGGCTCCTGAGCTCAGGGACCTTGGCCAATGCTTTTCACCATGCCTCGGCCTCCTCGCCCAGGAGATGGGCTCTCTGCCTCAGGGGTCGCATGTGTGCCGGTAACGAGGCCTCAGGAGAACGAGTTTCCTCCCTGCAACCCAGAACAAGCTCATTCAGCCTCTTGTGTGCATCCCCCTTGGTGGGCTGCGGCATTGGGCACAGTCCCGTCTGGCCTGGCCACCTCCCTGCCAATGCTTGCCAGCCCCATGAGAGCCTGGCCTGCCCAAGGAGGTGCGCAGGTGGGCCCTGGTGGGGACTGCTTCCTTGGGGTGACCAACAGCATTTGGCTGGGGGTCCAGAGAGCCTGGTCCACCTGTAGCAGGTTCTATGGGGTGTCGGGTGCCAGAGCAAGATGTTCATCTTTGTCTCACCAGAATGGAATAGCAGGGCTTTCCCCCACCGGTTGTGTATGTGTTTGTGTTTGCATTCTCTGCCTTCTCTTAGACCTGGGCCCCTCTGCTATCTGGGGGTCACTTCTGTGTTGTTAACCTCTGACAGCCGGTGAAAAGTCAGCTCCAGAGGGGAAGAGAAACCCCCACCTGGGCATCCTCACATGAAACTCTTCAGTTGATGAAAAAAGAGAAGTAGGGTTAGCATCCAGGGCTGTTAAGGGTCTCGGCGTTTCCCTGTGCTGCGGCAAGAGCCTCAGCTGCACTTTCTAGAGTGAGGTTTGGCAGCTCTGGTCATAAGCGTTCGCCGGGTTTTTGTTGTGTGTCCAGGAGCCATCCCTGCGGTTACGGGTGCGGGTGCGCACGAGATTGAGCCGCTCGGAGCTTGCTGCTGCGTCGTTTGTAACAGACACAATTTGGAAACAGTCGAGAAACTTTCTAAAATGGTGGATTTCGGAGTTGGGAGCCAACTGTGTTCCAGGTCGGACAGAGTGCAGGGGCTGTCTTGCTTCCTGGGTGAGTGAGAGCTCGAGAGCCGCTCTCAGAATGCAGCCAGGTGCTTAGAATGCGCCCTGGGGTTGGGGCTGAGCGAGTGCCCCGGGGCGGAAGAGGATGCTTTGCTCTGGGACGTCAAGTTCAGCAATGGTAGTTCTCTTTGCTCAGAGTATGTTTTATTCTGAAACTCCCTTGGGAAGTGACAAGAAGTCAGAAAACAAGTGATGCCTGAAAGCTCCTCTGGCCAGAGAGAAGACCCGGTCAGTTGGTGTTTGGGCTCCTGTACGGGCCTGTTGACCTCGTTCTCACCAGAAGAGAATAGCAGGGCTTTCCCCTACCAGGTGTTGCCCCCGGGACTTGCCGTGTCTTCTCACAGCCCCCACCTGTACCATACATGAGGCCCTCCAGACCGAGGGAGGCAGGCCCTGCTTGAGACAGATTTCAGAGGGAAGGGCTCTGGCAGGAACCTGTGCCCCCTCACAGGCACTCGGGGCCGCAAGGGAAGGACGAACCTGTTTGCTGCTCCAGGTCTGCGCACATACACGCCCGATCGGGTTTTTAGGGACCTAACCTGGAGTCAGGGCTGATGCACCCAAACCTGCGTGCTCAGGACCGCTGAGGGCCACGTGGGGGCCCCCATGGGGCAGCCGAGGCTCGGTCCAGAGGCACATGCTCCAGCCAAGCAGGACTGAGTTTCGGGCCCCATCTGGAACATGTGCCAAGCTCTTGGCTGACCCAGAGAAAGCCATGCATTCCCGGGCTGCTCATGCCCAGCTGGCTGATTCCCAGTGACTGGTAACCAGTAACCGGCGTCATTAAGGAGTGGCAAAGTGGCCTGTTAACCAGTGGATTCCATAGGCTGTGGTAGTGCTGGGAAGGAGCTGGGACTGAGGGAACGGGCCACGCCAGGCTCCTGGCAAACCTCCCCTCTACATCCCTCCCTCCCCGACTCGGGTGCTCCCTGCTTTGTCCTGAAGGGTCCCGGAGGCCTCTGTGTGCATCCTCCCCTGTGCCGAGCAGTGTCACATTCTCGTGCATCACTTTCAAGCCCTGGGCTCCTCACTGTCTGTGGCTCCGGCAGCCACACAAACCCACCTCTGGGCTCTGCGCTGGGACACCCTCCCCCCAGAATGAATTTTGAAAGTGGACACACCCACCCCTGTGGAAATGGTTTAGATGCGGTGAAAGGGTCAGAGTGAAGAGCCCCCCCACAGCCTCTACCCAGAGAGAAGCACGGTCACTTTGGGACTCAGACCTGACCTCCTTCCCTCCTCTCAGGGGTGACTGAGGTGGAAAATGCCACCTAGGGAGGCCACATCTCCACCAGAGCCAGGATGAGATGAGGGAGAGGTTCAAGAGCCTGGCGGAGAGGGGCACCTGGATGGCCCAGGTCCCGGGATCAAGCCCCACCTCGGGCTCCCTGCTCTGCGGGAAGCCTGCTTCTCCCTCTCCCACTCCCCTTGCTTGTGTTCCCTCTCTCACTGTCTCCTCTCACTGTGTCTCTCTCTGTCAGATAACTAAATAAGTAAATAAGTAAAAGAGTGGGGTGGAGAAACCCCCACCCCATAGCAGCAGGTGTCAGGCTCTGCTGGAAGCTGCTTTTGATTTGCTGACTTTGTGGTGCGTGAGCTTCCTGCTGCGCTTTGGGTCACTGTGTCGGTGTGTGTCTGGCTTTGGGTGCATCTCCCGCAGTGACCCTCAGCAGCCTGCACCTTGGCATCTGGGCAGTGCGTTTCCCGCTACTTCTATAATGGAGAACAAAAGTCACATCCAAGAAGGGATGAGCGGACAGCACAGGGTAGCCACAAGTGGTGGAAAGGAGACGTCATGTGCGGGCGAGACAGGGCCCCGCTGCCGGGTCTGGGAGCCACTCTGAGCCAGGTTGGCTCTCACTGGGCACATTGGGCCTTTCCGTGGGGCAGGGCTGACCGTATGCTGGGCAGTCACTCAGTGTTCGGGGTCCAACGTGAGGCCAGGTGCATATGCAGGTTCCCTGCAGCTCACGCTCCACCCTGAGGGGCGAGGCAGGGAGGCTGTGAAGCCAGGTCAGGAGCAGCGTCCCTTCCTGTGGCTTGAACTGCTGTGTCCTCAGTCTGAGACATGCTGAAGGGCCCTCACTCGGCTGTGATGGTGGGGCAAGGGTGGAATTCAGCTGGGCTGCGTTCGATCTGCTGCTGCTGAAGGGTGTTGAACGAAACTCCTCACCTCACTGGAGAGGAAACAGGGCTTGGGCATGCTGAGGTGGCTTGGCAGCTGGGGATAAGGCTGGAACGTAGCTCGCCCATCCCCTTCACCTCCATTTACCACTTGTGCCCCCTTGTGTGTTTGCCAGCTGTGATGCACCCCAAACCCAGGGATTATTTTATGAAGGGTCACTACTGGTGACAGAGGGTTCTAGAGGCCCATCCTGCACCCCGAAGATGGGCCAGCAGCCAGAGCATGGGTCTTCCTACAGCTCCCTCCATAGCCACTAGGACCTCAACCTCCTTGGGTTGGTCTGGAACCGTGCAGTGGCCTCTGGGCACAAGGCTGCCCCACCTGTGCTGAGCCCTGAACCTTGGGTGGGGCCGTTGCTGTCTGTCTGCCAGCCAGGCTGTCCATCCCTTCTGCAGAGGCACTGCCCAAAGGGTTACATTAAGCAGGACCTTCATCCTGTGTCACATGTAACTGTGGCTGGTTTGTTGGGGTGAGTGCTACCCACCCTCAGGGCCTTCAGGGCAGTGAGGGGGCGTTCAGGTGGAGTCTGTGTCCCTCAGGGGAGCAAGGATTGGCGCATCTTTGCTGCTCCGTGTGCCCTGATGGCTCCCGATGCCCATCTCGTCTCATTTCATCTGGACGCATGTCCCAGACCCAATCTGCTCTGTATGCTGGGCAGGAAACTGGGTCATGGCCCAGATCACGGTGGGGTCCCCGTCTCCAGGTGTTTGTTAAACAGTCTAACCTCAGACCGAGATGCCGTTGCTGCTTAGAAAGTGCTAGCACATTCTCATTGTGTCAGGTTGTGGGATGGTCTGGGGTCCAGTAGGTGGACCATCCCATGGTTCCCCACCCCCATGGCCCCGTGTTGTGAACCTCTCAGTGATGTGTCCTGTTCTCCACACAGCACATCTCCATCCCCCAGCCTGACTGCCCCACAGAGGCTCGGACATTCTCCTTCTACCTCTCCAACATTGGCCGTGACAGCCCCCAGGGCAGCTTCGACTGCATCCAGCAATATGTCTCCAGGTGAGGTCCCACCGGGGCCCCGGGCCCCCTTCTTTTTCTCTCTTCTCTTCCCCCTCCATCCTCCTCCTCCTCCTTTTTTGTCTATTTATTTAAATAATCTCTACACACAACATGGGCCTTAAACTCACAGCCATGAGATTGAGAGCCGCATGCTCTGCAGGCTGAACCAGCCAGTGCCTCCTTCCTTCCTTTACGTGAGCTTTGGTGCTTATTTCTGCGTGTCTGGAGCACAGGTACAGGTTCTGGCCTGCTGCTGCCTCTGCCCAGAGGTCTGGGTTCCCTTGTTTCTTCCAGATCAAGATGTGCCGTGTGGAAACCATGCTGCTCAAGTTGGTACTGACCCCATTTCCCAGCTGGGGGTAATGGGGTGCATGGGCTCCTAGACTGTCTCTCCTTGTCATCCCAGGAGTTCACCTTGGCTCCTGGCCCCTTATCTTGCAGCCACGGAGATGTTCACCTGGATTGTCTGGGCAGCATCCAGGACAAAATCACAGTGTGTGCCACTGACGACTCCTACCAGAAAGCACGGCAGAGCATGGCACAGGCCGAGGAGGAGACACGGAGCCGCAGTGCCATTGTCATCAAGGCTGGAGGCCGCTACCTGGGTGAGGATGAGGCCCGGGCCTTCGGGGCAGCAGGTGGGGAGCAGGAGAGACTCAGGGCCTGTTCTGGCCCGGAGCTGGAGGGATGGGTTGACAGGTGTGGCCCCAAGCAGGGTGAGCCAGGTTGTTACTGGGTCGGAAGGGAAGGTCCTGCTGCACTGGCTGAGTCAGCTGAAGGGCTGTCGCATCTGTTGATCGCCCAGTTTGAATAAGAGCCCCAAGAATTCTAGGAATTCCGAATCAATGGGCCCCTCTCCCAGGCTCTGGCCTCAGGGATCTCTACCCATCAGAGAGATAGACACGCTCCTTGGAGGGCTG
The DNA here is from genome assembly GCA_004023965.1 of Spilogale gracilis. Lineage (NCBI taxonomy): Eukaryota > Metazoa > Chordata > Mammalia > Carnivora > Mephitidae > Spilogale > Spilogale gracilis. Next base: position 28,190 of record PITA01007394.1, read on the forward strand.
CATTCTGTCCTCCTCCAGCGGCCACCCCTGCCCCCACCGGCCTGGCCAACTCTTCCATGACTGACATGGCCAGTGGCAAGATGCAGATGGCGAGACGTACCCTGTGGCAAGCGGCCTGCTGCTGGGCTGGGGCCATGAGGGGCTGCTGGGTCACACCTGGGAAGGAGATGCGTTGACTCCCTGCCGGATGAGAAGGCTCCAGCAGCGCATCGTCTGCCTAGAAACAGCTTGGTGAAGCTGGGACACCACCAACGTGAAAAGCGTGTTTACTTGTAGGAAGATCTGTTGCTGCTTTAGGCTCCCAGCACCTAGGCACAGACAAGTTCAAGAGTCACCAGGATTTGAGGCCAGGAGGAAGGGTGTTAGGCCTGAGGGAGACACAAAGTGGCTAATGGCAAACCAGGACCTTGATGACTTTGGGGTTTTTTCTTTTTTAAGAAAAGGTAGGAGGATTTCAAAGTTCCCCCATCCCCACCAAAGGAGCATGTGATATCACTGGCTTGGTGGCAGGGTTGGCTCTGAACGAAACTCTGAGCGAAACCCCAGACATCTGTGTGGAATTCGGTGCCACCAGTGATCGCTGCATCCTGGTGGCCGTGGCCATGCGTGCTGAGGGGACCTGTGCTCGGGGCTGCAAGCCGCTGCTGGGGATGGAGCCACCCCAGAGCAGCAACCGGAATCCCAAAATGCTTCCCCTGCCTGCTCTCACCTTGAGGTGCAAATGTGGACATGTGTACACATCCCAGTAAATCTCTGGTCCTTCAGCCTAAAACTGGCTCAGAAATGTGGCTTCTTCAGCTACCTGGGGTACAGCAAGAGTTTTGCAGTTTTTTCGGTTCTTGTGGAAGCACTTGTCCCCTGGCCTCTGAAGACAGATGTGTATGTCCTACCATATCAGACCTCTCCCTGACCCTAAGCCTGACCCTAAGGATTCTGATAGCACTTCTTCTGTGTTAATTTGACAATTGAGATTTAAGGGGTGAGAATCCCTCACCAAAAAAAAGTCCTCACAGAGAGCTTTCTGGCTCAAGGTCATGAGGCATGCCCTGCCCTCCCTTGGCGCTCATGTTCCCCTGGGGGCAGGGCCCTCCCTCCGGAGCAGAGCTGGAGTCTGTTTGCTCTAGAAGGGTAGTGTGTCAGCCTGCTGCCCCTGGGATTCTGAGCACAACCGTGTGTGCCCCAGAAGTGCCCGGCGGGGCTGTGGCTGGGGGGCCGCTAAACACCAGAGAGGCTGCCCAGGCGGCCTCGGGCCTTTGTTCACTCTTCCTTTTTCATAAAAGAGTGGGGGGATCCTGTAGGCTCTGGGGGCACCTGCCTCTGACCATTCAGGAACCCTACTCTTTTTACCATCAGCTCCCTCTCCCTGTAGTGGTCAGGCCGCTCGTGATGAAGTCCGTTCTGTTTCCTGCAGCTCCCGCTTCTGACGCTGGGGCCCTGCAAACCCCCGATGAGCTGGATGTGGTCAGTAGTTGGTGCTCGCAGCTGTCCCGGGTCCCCACCAAGCCAGCCAGGCTGAACAGGCCTTGAACTGCCTTCCGCTTGGGCTGGCGGCCCTCAGTGGGCATCCTTGCACTCTCAGGATTTGGCCTCCACCCCAGGCAGAAGGACACAGGGCACCCCCTCCCCCCCCACACCCCTTCACATCCCTAATGCCTTGGTGCTTGTTGCAGGCAAGAAGGTTCAGTTTCGGAAACCAGCCCCAGGGGCCACTGACGCTGTGCCCTCCCGGAAGCGGGCGACCCCCATCAACCTGGCCAGCGCTATCAAGAAGAACAATGTTGGTGGCATTAGCGGGGGCAGCGGGGTGTCTCAGAGGCCTTTCCGTGACCGGGTGCTGCACCTCCTGGCGCTGAGGCCCTACCGGAAGGCTGAGCTGTTGCTGCGGCTACAGAAGGACGGCCTGGCCCAGGCGGACAAGGAGGCGCTGGATGGCCTCCTCCAGCAGGTTCGTGCTTGCCCGGGGCCAGGTTGAGGGTCCAGTTAGCCTTGAGTGACCTCTGCACAGGGTCTGGACACGGGGCAGGCTGGGAAGGGCCCTTCCCGGGGTCTCTTCCAAGATTCTCAGCCTGCCTCAGAGCCTCAGCCTCCTGGGTTAGGACATGCTTAGGGCTGTCACGGACCTGTTACTGGTCGTGGCGCTTGCTGTCCGGGGGCCCTGAGGTTGGCTCAGAGTGTGGTCAGCACCCTCGTCCTCACCGTCTGCTAGCACGCAGGCAGCAGGCACAGCACAGAGGATCCTAGACTTCAGTTGCCGGATGATTTTAGAATCCACAGAAGCCTGGGTAACCACAGATGCGAGTTCACAAGAGCTCAGCCTCCTCAGTTAGGTGGGCTTCCCTGCCACTCACCAGCCGCGGCCCTGGGCAGGGGCTTCACTTGTCGACCCTTGGGCCGCCATGCGTGGCCGCAGCTTGACTGCAGCGCCTCTTGAGGGGTGAAAGGCTGAGCCGGAGGGAGTGCGATGTCAGCAGGTGGAGCCTGCTTTATGGACTAGCCAGGCCTCAGAGCCAGAGCTGTAGGCCTGGCCTCCTTCCCTATGCCCTTCCCTGTCTGCCAAAGCCCATGGAGGGAGCTTGAGGACCCCTGGGAAGGGAAACAGCTGTTCTGCCCTCACCGCATCAGCTGGGCCATGCAGGTGCCTCAGAGCAGCCGTGCTGTGAGGTTCGCACGGCTGGCAGCGGACAGTCCCATCCTGGGGAGGAGACGTGGTTGAACCTCGAGAAGTTCTGTCTGCCAGCTCTCTTGCCCCTCTTACATCCTGCCTCAGACGCTCTGGGCGCGCAGACAGTGCAAAACTCACATACGTGATAATGAGTAGTTGTATCTGAGGATGAGCCACGGGGTTCACCACTCCTCATGTCACTGGGGCCCTGGCCTCGGGGGTGCCACTTGCCAGGAAACTGTGTGAATTTGGCCTCTTTTGTTTTGTTTAAGAGTGCGTGTGCAAGCAGGAGGGAAGGGGGGCAGAGGGAGAGACAATTCTTTTTTTTTTTTTTTTTTAAAGATTTTATTTATTTGACAGGGAGAAACACAGCCAGAGAGGGAACACAAGCAGGGGTAGTGAGAGAGGGAGAAGCAGGCTTCCCGCCGAGCAGGGAGCTCGATGTGGGGCTCGATCCCGGGTCTCCGGGATCATGACCTGAGCCGAAGGCAGTCGCTTAACTAACTGAGCCACCCAGGCGCCCCGGGAGAGACAGTTCTAAGCAGGCTCCATGCCCAGCACACAGCCTGACACGGGGCTCGATCTCATGGCCCTGAGATCATGACGGAATCAAGAGTCAGGTGCCTGACCACCTGAGCCACCCAGGCGCCCCTGGCTTTGGCCTCTTGAGCCACTGTCCCCCACTCGGAGGTTGTGCAGGTGAGGACCAAGCTGTGCAGCTTTTCCCTCTGAGCATATGAGTTGGCTCAAGGCCTGTTAGAAGATAGATATGTAGCTTCATGTCTCAGAAGTTTTCTTTGGCAGAGGGGCTTGCCAGAGCATCCAGAAAGCTCCACAACCAGGAATAATGTTCTGAGGGTGTTTGTTTTCTTGAAAAGTCACAGGTGTCAGCCTTATCTGTGGGAACTCAAGGAGGCACAGTGGAGGCCCTTCCCCTGGGCTGGAACTCGGAGAGAACGAGGCAGGGCTGGCAAAATGCTGGGTCTTTAGATGGGAGCTGGGACCAAAGACACAGGCCTGCCCCTGGGTGTGCTGCAGCCCACACTGCCGTCCAGTCAGGCCGCCATCAGCCGCTGCTGTGGCATTCTTGGAAATGGCCCTTGTGCCCACCTTTCCCTTTTGCCCTGTTTGTGCCAGGAATAAAGAAGAAGCACATGAGCTCCTCAAACGCAGAATGTGAAACTTGGCTGACCACGCACACAGTTATATCTGGGATTTACCCTCTGAGCAATCCTCAAATGCGGTCAGCATGCCAGGCTCAGTTTTTGAAGAGCTGGGCATCTGTTGTATTGAGGTCGTTCTGCCCGGGGTGCCTGCTTTTTGAACCTCTGAAATGCTGTCATTGCTCCCAGCCCTTTCCCGGGATCAGAGAGGCCCCGGGCTGGGCTCTGGCTTCTCTGGTTGATTCGGATTGAGCAGCCTCCTATGGGGCAACTGATCTAATGTCTTTGGGTAGAACATCCTCCCTTGTCTACTCTGCTTTCTTCTGAATGGCCCCATCTACTACCCAGTGTGTCCTCCCCGAGGCCTGGGGGCGGTGGCAGGACCCCAGCAGGTTGAGGAAGGGGAAGGTCTCGGGATACCGTGGGCTGGTCATTTCCAGCCTCCCCTGAGGGATCAGGGGTTCCGATGAGCAGCACAGATGAAACCACACTCTTCAAAGGCACCTTTTCTCTTCCTTCTGTGAAAACATCCAAGGCAAAGATTTAAAGTCTGTGTCCGGTGCTGGTGGGGCCTCAGAGAAGCCCGGAGGCCCATCCTCTGTGGGAGGGAGTATTGGTGGGTGGGTGGCTCTTCTGGAGAGCATTTCAATGAAGCGCATCAAGAGCCATGAAAATGTTCAGAGCCTTTGACCCACTCCTCCCGCTTCTGGGGAGCTGGCCAAAGGAAGCCGTCGGCAGCATGGAAAACCTGCGCCCAGGCTGCCTGTGTATGCTGCAGAGGAACTGCAAGCGGCACCAGCATCCAGCAAAAGCGGAAGTCTGAGAAAATCACAGTGCACGTGCTTGGTGGAATATTGCTCAGCCATTAAAAAAATGCTCCCTGTGGAAACCCTTGTAACCTGGAGTCCCCTTAGAAGCCCGTGGTAGTGAAGGGAGCAGCGTCGTGCGTCCCCCCCCCCCACATCCACTTGGGGGCAAGGCCTGAACTTCTATAAGCTCCCTTAAGGTCAATGCTCTGAGTCCGCCTTTGCCGTCAAGCTCAGCCATTGTTAACCAGCCCGATTTGGGCCAGTGGGGGAAGGTGGACTTCGCCCAGTCCCTGGGGGCCCCGGCTCCCCCGCCCGCCGCCATCTCCATCACAGGAGCGTCACAGGAGCGTGCAGCCGAGAGGGGGTCGGTCTGCAGGCTGCCGCCTGGAGTAACAGAAGCTGGGTGGCTTATAAACAGCAGACGTTTACTGCTCACGGTTCTGGAGGCTGGGAAGTCTAAGACCAAGACGCCAGAAGATTGGGCATTTGGTGAGGGCCCCTTCCCGTTCATAGACTGTCTTAACTGTGTTGTCACATGGCAGGGAAGGGGAGGGAGCCTTGCCTTCTGGAGCCTCTTTTATGGGAACACTGCTCACATTCAGGAGGGCTCCACCCTGATGAACTAATCACCTCCCAAAGGCCCTACCTCCTAATACCTCATTTTGGGTGCAGAGATTGAACATGAATTTTGGTAAGACAAAAATGTTCAGCCCGTAACAGGGGAGGCCAGTGTTTGAGTCCTGGGAGTATAGACAGCAGAGCCTCCCCCTGCGCCCCCCCTGCATCCCCACTTTAGAGCGAGCGTGTCTTCTAACAGCTCTAACGTGTGTCAGGCCCTGGTGTTCTGATCCTTTTGCAACCCAAGGCTTGTTGTTCTGGTGTGTATGGGGGTGTGGGGGGCTGTTGTCCTCTCACCCCTGTGTGTCTCTGCCCCCTACCCTCCATCAAATACTTTCAGTCACTTCTGCCTCTCCTAGGCTTCCGGCAAGGTGATGCTGGCTCTGTCTTACAGGTGGCCAACGTGAATGCCAAGGATGGCACATGCACGTTGAAGGACTGTGTGTATAAGGACGTGCAGAAGGACTGGCCTGGCTACTCGGAAGGGGACCAGCAGCTGCTGAAGCGGATGCTTGTCCGGTAATGCTGCCCCCCATGCCCGGGCATGTCCCTGCACCCTGAGTCTGGGACGCCAGGGTGGCCTCGTGGAAGGGTCTGTGGAGACTAGCAGTCTTTCCCACTACCTGGGACGCCTCAGTGCCGGGCCAGCCCACTCTGGCTTCCTGTTAAGGGAAAGGCCAGCCCCTGCTGAGTGGTGTGGAGGGTGCACGTCACGCACCGGAACCCCAGAATGCACAGACAGGAGGCTCCGGTCCACTCGGCTTGTTCCCCACTTCCTTTCCCGTCCAGCTCCCCTCCAGAATCTGCGCAGCCCCTCAGGCTTCGGCTGCGGGCCTCCTCCTCCTCAAAAAGAACCTCTCAAGAACTTGAAGCAGAGAGAGGCAAAGAAAACAAAACTCCCCACAGGCGTGCTTAAGTAGCATTGATTAAACACATTCCCTTTCAGATTAATTGGGACCTGAGGTCAGGAGTGGCCTTGGTGGCTCAGGCGGGCAGTGAATGAGTTCCTTCCCAGCTGCTGCCTGGCTTGGGAGCACAGCTGTGAAGTGCCGTTCAGAGCAGGCTAATACATTAATTAGTCTTCAGATGATTTCTCAGGGACTTGAGTTATTTATGAGGTTGTGGGCTTTTTTTTTTTTTTTTTTTTTTAAAGTTCAGCTGTTGAAGGCAGTAACTGCATGTAGACTTGGGGCTCCTCTCGGTGATCCTGGAGTTCTCCTCAGCCCTGCAGGGCACTCCTCCCCAAGCCAGCCTGGAGTCACCGCTCTGACTGTCCAGAGGTCTTGGGGAGGCTGAGGAGCTGTTCTCAGCAGCAGACCACTCCTACCCCCATCCTCTTTCTGCCGTTTGCCATTGCCCCAGCTAAACATGTCTGGGGGTGGTACTTTCCCCTCCTGCGAGTGCTTTGATCCATCAGACATTTTTGGGCAAAGGGTCTGGTGTTGAAATGGTCAACTCTACCCACCCAAGTGCTTTGGGGTGACGTGGGACACATTAGGGACACCACAAGGCTATTCCTGCCCTCCCTTCAGAGCCTCTTGCTAAGTAGCTGCTGTTCTCAGACCCGGAGGGCCTTGGCTACATGGAGCTCTCCAGAAGGGGCGTGGCCAAGAGCAAGTAGCCCTGGTGCATGTGTGTGTCGCTGGGGTCAGTAGGAATCTCGGCTCTGGAGCTTCATGTCATTCCGGGCTCCTGGTCCTCTTGGTTCCACTGAGTGAGCGGCCAGGACTCATGTGAACCCAGGGCCCTTGGCCTTCTCCTGGACAAGCATGGTGTTCCTCTCTCTGTCTGCACGGCTCACTTAGGTATCAGCCATGCCAGAAACCGCTTGTGGCCAGCAGCACCTGCTGTCCTTGGAAGCTCCGGCCGTTTGGTGTGCAGAGGTCAGGGCCAGCATCCCGGGTGCCCGCACCTGCGCTGAGGGTTACCCCTGCCACTGATCTGCACAGTTTTTTTTCCTTCAGTTTAGGTTGTTCCCTCCGCGAAGAAAACCCCATTTACAGTGGTTCTTGAAGCCTTGCAGCAGGAAGGAAAAATAGGGTCTTGGGGTATTTCTGCCACTGGGGACCAGTATCACCCCAGAACCTGGGCTGCCTCCTTTTCCTACAGCTTGTTCAGAATTCATACATGAGTTAAGCATGTTGATGCCGCCGGGTCAGCCTGGGCCCCGAAGCTCTGCTCTACATGGACGCCCTCCGCCGGCCTCATTTTGATTCTTCCTTTGAGTTTTGGTTCCCTGTGTGTGTAGCTGCTGGGGCCCGTCCTGTCCCAAGTGTTTCAGTGCACAGTGAGGCCTCGGCAGCCATGCCCAGCCCTATAGTCACTCCCTTGTGTCTGTTTTTTGTGCCAGTGCCATACTGTGTTGACTATTGTGGCTTTACAGTGTGTCTGGAAATCTGGGATTGTGATGCCTCTAGCCTTGTTCTCCTTTCTCACGGTTCAGTGGTGGTAATTCCATTCACAGTGCTGTACAGCCGTTGCCTCTACTAGTTCCAGAACACGTGCCCCAAAATGGAACCTCACGTCAGCAGCTGCTCCCGTGCCCCCTCCCCAGCCCACCCCCGGCAACCACTATAATCTTTCTGTCTCTATGGATTTGCCTGTTCTGGACGCTTCATATCAGTGGGATCTTACAACACGTGGCCTTTTGTGACTGGCTTCTCTCTGTGTACGGTTAAGGTTCAGGTGGGCTGTAACATGTACCAGAGCTTCGTTCCTTTTCTTGGCTCTGTTGTGATGTGGCTATTGGGGTGCGTGGGGATAAACCGCGTTCGTTTATCCCCTCACCTGCTGGTGGCCCCTTGGGCCCTTGCCACCTTTCCGTGCTTGCGGCTAGTGAGTGCTCCTGCGAGCGCATGTGTAGGGGGACTGGTCCGCGCGGAGGCTCTCCGTTCTCCCGCGGAGGAGGAGGAGGAGTGGAGTTGAGGTTTTTGACAAACTGCCAAGCTTTGTTCCAAGACGGCTCCCCCATCTTCTGTTCCACCAGCAACACCCACCAAGATCGTCTCATTTCCCCACTTTCCCGGGCTTGTTTTGTTTTATTCTAACGCTGTTAATGGGTGTGAGATACTGTCTCATTGTGCTTTTGATTTGCATTTTCCTGATGACTGATAACGTTGGGTTTTGGTGTGCTTACTGGCCGTCTGTGTGTCATCCTCGGAGAAATATCTGTTCGATATTTCTTTCTGAGGATATTGAGGCTGGTGTTTCTGTTGTGGATTTAAAGAGTCTCTCTTCCCCTTCAAGTGCTTTCTCTTGTCCCTTTTGGACTCTAACATTTGTTCCCTGGAGGCCTAGGTGCAGCCCTTTAAAGGCTTTTCTGAGTGGTTCCATTTCCTCAGGAGGGCTGCTGAGGTTTCTCTGAACCCCCCCACGGGCCCCTCTGTTGCCTCAGTCTCCTGAGGCCACACCTCTGTCCATCCTGTGGTCTAAGTGTGGCTTGAGCAGCCTCCCGGCCTCCTAGAGAACACTGGGTCCTGGACACACTGGGTTCCTTCCCCACAGCTCCAGAGCCAAGCGAGGACAGCCCCGCAGGAGCCCTTTCTCTGAGGTCTCTGAGACTGAGCCCAAGGCTGTGGGGTTCTAGGGCCCGGGGCCCCATTTTCTTGGATCCTGTAAGGTAGTCACTGCTTCTGCTTTTAGCATTAGATTGTGCTCCTCTCTTTTCCCTTTCTCCTTCATGCCTATTTAGTGGGGCCTGGAAGAGAGCAGAAGTAGATGCCTGTGGTTGCTTCCCTGTGGCTGGGCAGCAAATTCGAGGTACCCATCTTGGCCGCATGGACTGCGTGGCACTTTTCCTGGGACCTCCTTGCATTTGGGGCCGCCACGGAGGGGACAGCAGCGGCAGTCTCATGCGGCCATCAGATGAGGAAGTCTGCTCCGCTGTCACTGGTTAAGAGCAGTGCAGACTTGGTCCCCGGGCCCCGGGCCCCGGCAGGGCACCACTCGTGCACTGGGCTGGCTGCTGGGCTTCCGTGAGACTATGAGAGGGCATCGGAGAGCAGCCTCAAGTCAGGGTCCCTAGCAGGGCCTCCACTTGCCCTTTGGGCGTGGGGCTGTTTCTTCCCTCATCCGTGGCTGCATCTTAGTGCTCAAGTACTGGGGGCCAGCGACTGCCACTGTCATCCTTGAGGGAGTGTTGTCATGGTGGCTCCTAGGAAAGCGGGGCCCTGAATCCAGGAGGCCTTCTGCAGGCTAGGGCATCTCAGTCCCTTTCAGCATTTTCTAAAGTTTCTTCAGTAAGCATTATTAGGATGAGTGTTTTTAAAAGGAGGGGCCAGTGCTCCAGTGTCCCCAGCTCCCACAGGGACACAGCACAGAGCTTGAATATCTAGTCAGTTTACTTGGGTCTCTGGTCTCCACCGTAACGGGCGTCTGGATGCATGGGTGAGCCTTCTCTGGGCACACAGGACTCCAAGTGGGCCATCCTCCGGGCTGTGGATGAGCCTGGGGTGGGATTTGTTCAAGGTGCTCCCTGCCTGCCATGCCCTGAGGTACCCAGCGTGCTCGACCCTGTCCTGGTTCATCCGGACGGCGGGGCCCGCCCCGCATCCTGGTGCTGGTGGGACAGTGCGATGTCAGCGGGAAGCAGGCTGTGGGACCGTGCAGCTACCTCGCCTCTCCTCCGTAGGAAGCTGTGCCAGCCGCAGAGCGTTGTTGGCCTCCCTGGAGACCCTGCTGCCACCAGTCCTCCCAGGGAACATGGAAGCTCGGCCTCACCCCCTCAGGTAGGAGCGGTGGGCGAGGCTGTGACAGAGCGTGCTGGCAGTGCGGGTGAGGAAGGAGGGCAGGATAGGGGCCAGTGGGCCAGGCCTGGAGCTCAGCTTTTGGGCAGCCTGTGGGGCCCTTGGTTCAGAGTGGGGTGTTTTCTTCAGTGAATGAACAACTGCCGGGCCTTCCTCAGACTGGGGACTTGGGCCTGGGCCCTCGGTGCAGTTCCTCGAATGCTCGTGGGTGGTATGTCCAAGGGAGAGCAGGCTCCCAGATTGCTCTGAACCCCGCGCTCTGTGTACAGCAGGCATGTGACAGGTGCACTTGCCTCCCGGGGCTGTGGAGAAGGTTCTGTAAAATCGAGTGGGCCAGCTGCAGACACAGGGTCCTGTGAGCGGTGGCCACTGCCGATTCAGTCAATAGTCAGGACGGGTGCTCAGCCCACCTGTGTGCTCTGGCTTGTGAGTCCCTCTTCCCAAGTCCCTTATTTCCCACCTTCCCTCCTTTGCCCTGGAAGGTGCCAGCCCATGTCCAAGGCCCTGAATCCTTGTGGAGAGGTCAAGTCTGTGCCTGCCCTGGCTCTGGGCCAAAGCAGAGGACCGCCAGCTTCCTTGCCCTGCTTCCCCCCGATGGTGGGCCTACCCTCTTGCTCTCTTTAGCCATTTCCCAGGGTCTGGGCAATCCGTGCTCTGGCCTCGCCTCACATGCTTCAGCCTTCTCACTTGTGGAGGGGAGTGCGGCCTGTACCATGTCACAGGGCGTCCCTTGGGGATCCAAGTAGTCCTGGGTCTGGTGGGGGGTGGGGTGAGTCCCAGCCTGTGAGGCTGCTGTGTGTCCTTGAGACTTGGTTCTGTCACCATCCCCATCATCTAGGGATGATGCTGAACACTCCCAAGTTTCGGACCAGTCCCTGGAGGTGGTCCTTCTTGAGTGCTCAGCTGGCCAGTTGTGCAGATGCTGCCTTTCTTGCTTCTGTCGGCTCGGTGGGCTGAGCCTAAGTTAGCCAGGGCCTGGTTCTTTCCTGGGTGTGCCCCCTTGTGGCCAGAGTGGGCCTGCGGTCAGGCCCCGGGTTTCCTAGGGCCTCCTGAGGTTCAGGCCTGTTGCTCCCCAGGCACTCCTCAGGAGACACCAGTGGTTCCAGACACAGTCTCCCTTTTAAATTTGTTTTCCTCCCATTGCAGAAGCGACCACAGCCTCCTGATTTCACTGACTCCCTGGTCAGCAAGAAAACCAGGATATCACATTTTACCCAGAGAGCTCAGCCTGCCATCAATGGGAAGCTGAGCGCACCCCATGGCCGTGAGGCCCTGCTGCCCACTCCAGGCCCACTAGCTGGCTCAGATGCCCACCTGCCCCCACGGTTGGAGCCCCCGAGGGCCCATGACCCTCTGGCTGACGTCAGCAATGACCTGGGCCACAGTGGCCGGGTCTGTGAGCATGGGGAAGTGGCCGCCCCAGCCCCGACTACGTGCCTCAGCTTGCCCCTGCTGACGGACTGTGCCCAGCCCAGCAGGCCCCATGGCAGCTCATCACGCGGCAAATCCAAGAAGAAGTCCAAGAAGCACAAAGACAAGGAGAGAGCAGCCGAGGACAGACACCGGGCCCGGTTGCCAGACCACATGCCCAGCCCTCTAGGAGCCCCACCAGATGCCCCGGGTATGTACCAGGAGGCAAGCCTGGGGTCGGGGATGCTGTAGGAGGACAGCGCCAGGAGCCTGAGCTCCAGCCCACCCCCACCGTTGCTCAGAGGGGGCTCTGCCACCCCATTAGCCCCCATACTGGCATGCCCTGAGCATTCAGCTGCTTTGCACCCTGTGTTCTTTTTTGGGGAGAGGGGGATTTTATTTATGTGAAAAAGAGTCAGAGAGCACGAGCAAGGGGAGGGGGAGAAGCAGGCTCCGCTGCTGAGCAGGGAGCCTGATGCAGAGCTCCATCCCAGGACCCTGGGGTCATTACCAGAGCTGAAGGCAGGGCTTAACCAACTGAGCCCCCCAAGCATCCCTGCACCCGGTGTTTTTTGTTTTTTGTTTTTTAAGGTTTTTTGTTTATTCATTAGAGAGGCAGAGAGAGCATAAGCAGCGGGAGAGGCAGGAAGAGCAGACTCCCCGTTGAGCTGGGAGCCCGACGTGGGGCTTGATCTCCAGCACTGGAGATCATGACCTGAGCTAAAGGCAGACGCTTCATCATCTGAGCCACCCCGATGCCCCTGCACCCGGTGGTCTTATACGAGGTTGTCTGTGAATGTCCCAGCCATCTCAACCCTGGAGCCTTCGGCCCTGCCGTGTGCCAGGCCAGTGCTGGAAGCACAGAACCTCCGAACTGTCCGTGGGAGGAGGGGACAGACAGTGCATCCAGAGAGGAACTGGGTTCCAGGCTCAGCTCAGGCTGCCGGGAGGTCCTAGACACTGAGAGCAGGGTGAGGCTGGGGTTCAAGGAAGGCAGTGGGGTACAGGGCTGGCTGGAAGGGGGCAGCGGCTGGACTGTGCCACAGGTCTGTGTAGCCTGCTGACTGGTGAACATTTCCGCCTGTGGAGATGGGTCTGGGAAGCTGTCCATAGAACAGCAGGCAGTAGGAGTCAGAAGGAGGTCATAGAGCGGGAAGTGGCGAGATCAGAGATCACAGCAGGATGAGAGGGATGCAAGGCTGGCTGGGGTTGTGTGCTGAGCCGGAGAACCTTTGTGGGGCCCAGAGATACTGTGGAAGTGTATGGACAGGCTAGACTTGGGGTAGAAGGAGGGGTCCTCTACCAGAGCCTGGACCACCTTGAGTTCTGGCGCGGGGCGCCTGAGCAGAACCCCCCATGTGGCTGCCGCCCTAATCAGCACGGTGTGACCGCAGAGGTGCAGCTGCCCCCTGCGCACAGTATCGGGCTGTGTGATGTGCGGTTGCTCTCAGATCATTTCCCCAGGAAGGATCCAAACAGGAGGCATTCCTGGGGCAAGGGTAGAGCTGCTTTCTCCTTAAGGCTTTTTTTTTTTTTTTTTTTTAAAGATTTTATTTATTTCTTTGACAGAGAGATCATAAGTAGGCAGAGGCAGGTGGAGAGAGAGGAGGAAGCAGGCTCCCTGCTGAGCAGAGAGCCCGATGCAGGCCTCGATCCCAGGACCCTGAGATCATGACCCCAGCCGAAGACAGAGGCTTTAACCCACTGAGCTACCCAGGCGAGGTGTCCCCAACAGTTGTTCAGCTGCCCTCCAGAAAGGCCCCTCCCTCTGGCTGGAGGGCAGGTGTTGGCAGCAGCCAGGTGGGGAGGCGAGGCCTAGTTCCCTGGAGCCGGTCCTGCCCGGAGAGACAAACCCTGAGCAGGGCCAGCCCCACAGCACATCCTGTCCTAAATGGCGAAAGCAAGGCGCCGTGTTCCCCTGGCAGGGCTCAGGAATGGAGAAGGGCACGTGGCGCTCAGACGGCTTCAGATCCCGTCCAGGGCACATTGGTCAGGGTAGCTTATCCCCAGGTTCAGGTGGGAAAGGGAGATTTGGAATCAGGCACAAGGGTGGCGGGCCTGCGGGAAGATACGAGGACAACTGAGGCACTAAAAACTGCTTTATCCGTCTGAATCCACGTCTCACAGGTGCCTCCGAGGTAGTGGGAATGGCTGAGCATGGAGGACCTACTCCTTCTGCCGCAGTAGGCTCTGCCTGTGTAGCCAGTCACACGGGCAGCAGCCACCCGCCTCCCTTTAACAATGACACTGTTGTTTGTGCACCGTGCCCCTCCCTAGATGCACTGGAGAAAGTTCCAGGTCCCCGTGTAAGGAAGTTTCCTTGCATTCATGTCTCTCATGGAGGGGACGGCATCGGTTGAACCCATTCCACCATGTGGCACCGTCCTGGCCCTGCCCCATGCTTGCCTCTGCCCCACACAGACGCAGCAGCCCCCACCTGTCCGGCAGATGGCTCTCCGTAGCCACCCCTGCGCAGATGCCACCTTGGACCCATAGCCCCAACTCGTGCTCTCGGGGCTGCCCGTCCCCCTGTGCTGCTGGCCCACCCCTGGGTCCTCTGCGCACTGTCCTCGTGCCTGGAACCCACCCTTGCTTGGTCCGAGAACCCCTCCTGTTGCCTCCGTGGGCCTTCCTGGGTGGGCTGGTCTGCTGGGTGGGGGGCAGGTGTGGTGGGGAGCCTTTTCTTGGTGGGACCCAGCCCGGGAGAGGCACAGGAGAAGCTAGTGGAAAGGGCAGATGGGGTAGCTGCGGGAAGGGTTCCCTCTAGGCCCAGGCGTGTGGTGGGAACCAGCTGGGAGGTGCAGTGGGGGCTGAGTTGTGGCCAAGCAGCGAGGGCTGTGCCAGGAGCGGGGCCTCTGAGCTTTGCCTCAGGCCAGAGCTCAAAGGTGCGGGGAGAACCTGACCCTGAGCCTTGCTTTCCCTGTTCTCACCTGGTAAAGAGCTCAGAAGGGCTAAATGAGACAGTGTTGACTGGGCGCACGAATGGCAGAATGCTCTGGAAGGCATACCTCGCACAAGCATGTGTGGTGGAAGCATGGCCTAAGCTCTTACCTGTGTGTTTATTGCGCTGCGGCCCTGAGAGGTGGGAAGTGTGCGCCCTCCATTGGTGGGAATCCTGGGGCACAGGGATTGGGGGGCGGGGGCGGCGCTGTCCTCTCCAGCATACTCACGGTGTGTACTAAGGATACGCGGCATGGTGATAGGATCTCTTCTGTGCTGGGAAGGAAGGCAGGTAGAAAGAAGCTACACTGCCCCCAAGCCCCGTGGACAGTCGCGTGTCCTCCGGTCCCACCTCGTGGGTGGCTTGGAGTGCGCGCAGGAGCCAGGGCTTTCCCACGCGGTCCTGTGTGTCGTCCCGCCAGGCGGGCAGGCGGGTTGCTTGTTTCCATGCTGGCTGCGGAGGCGGCGCGGGTGTCTGGGCTCCGGCCCCGGCCTGCAGTGGACTTGTCCCTGCAGCGGCTTGCTGACAACCTGCACGCGGCGCCGCCGGGGCTCTCCGCGCGTCCCGTCACCGTGCACTGGGGACACGTGCTCTGCTCGGCCGCAATGTTCCTGGGTCCCGTGAGGCCCCCGCGGTGGCCCCTGCCCGGCCCTCTCACCGCCTCTGCCCACCCTGACTCCCCTTCTGCTGTCGTATCCCCCCCTCCCTGTGTCCTTCAGACAGCAGACTATTTGTTCTTTCTTTGTAGGTTTAAACGGGGCCTGCAACAGCTCAAGCGTTCCCACATCAACTTCAGAGACACCCGACTACTTGCTGTGAGTGCTGCCCTCCCTGGCCTCCCGCCCTGTCCCCGCCCTCACTAGGCCCTGCACTGCGAGTGAGCCGCGGGGGGACTCACTGCACGGTTTAGGGGTGGCTGTTCCTGGAACACAAGCCTGTTCCAGGCCCGTGACGTTGAGCCCCGTGGGGCTGGCTCTGCAGCTGGGGGCCCTCCAGCCTCTCCCCCCACAGCCCCCTGAGCCCTCCCGGCCCTCTTTTCCTTTCCTCAGAAAATATGCCACCATCTCCTCCTCGGAGCAGCGCCAGAGCTACAAGAACGACTTTAACGCGGAGTACAGCGAGTACCGCGACCTGCACGCACGCATCGAGCAGATCACACGGCGCTTCACGCAGCTGGACGCCCAGCTCCGGCAGCTCTCCCAGGGCTCCGAGGAGTATGAGGTAGAGCCCTGCCCACTGTGCCCTGCACCCGAGGTTCCCTGGCCCACCCTAGGCAGTGCAGTCGTCCCCATGATCTGCACCCAACCTGGTGAGACAGGCCAGTTTCTCATGGGTGCTGCCAGACCTAAGGCTTCCAGCCCCACCTGTGCTCCCAGAGCCTGACTGCTGCCTCTCCCAGGGGAGGAGGGCCGCGGTGCTCAGCCACTGTTTCCCCCTGTCTCGGCCTGGCAGGCAGCTGTCCCTCACTGCTGGTGCGGTCGGGCCCCTCTCTTAGGCTCTGCCATGGGAGTCCACGGGCTCTTGGGGCCCAGCCCCACCTCCTGTGCAGTGGGGACACTGGAGACTGACTCCGCAGGTGGGAGATGACCCCCAACCTGGAGAGTCGTGTTCAGAGCCACCGAAGCAGCCAGGACTTGTACGGTTGGGTCTTCTCTGCAGCTCACAGCCCATCGAGCTGTCAGCCGCAGGGCTGGGGCTGGAGAGTCCCTATGGCCCCTTACCCTCTGCTCAAAGGCATGTTGCTTCCCAAGGCAGCCATGTTGGGATTGGGAGCTCACTGCTGGGAGGGGTGGTGGCCACTCTCCCCTTGGTCACCGGCCTCCCCTAATGCCACCTTTCAGGGCTAGTCTGATTAATTGGGGTGTTGGGGTCATGAGGACCACTTTGGTTTCCAGAGGAAACAGCTCATAATCGCAGGAGTGATGAGGGTTCTGAGGGTCCGAGACAGAGGAATCCTGGGGTCTTGCTCTTCCTCCTGCAGCCCCTTGAACAGCGGTCTGGCTGTGAGGGAGCTGGGTGTGAGGGAAGGAGGCTGCCCAGCCCACTCCTTGCCTCTTCCCTCCCACTGCGGGGCAGCAGTGTGTGTCCTGGGGCTGGGCCCCTGTGCCTTGCTCCCCTGGCCCCACAACTTCCCTGTGCCCCTCCCCCGCCCCCTCCCAGCCTGTGACTCTCTTTACTTTGGTCAGCTTCTCTCAGGCCACGATGAGGCTATTGTCTCAAGGCTGGTGGTGACTATGCAGGTCACAGGTTATCAGGCAAAAAGGGATCACTCAGTAGGGGTCTCCTGCAGGCTAGGGCATTATTCGCTTTCTCTTTTGTTTTCCTCCAGACTACTCGGGGGCAGATTTTGCAGGAATATCGAAAAATCAAAAAGGTTAGTTTCTACTCCTTGGGGGTGGGGTGGGGTGGGGGGGGCGTCAGACGGAGCTGTTTCAAGGTGAGCCGCACTGGAGAAGGGCCTTGGGTAGTTAGGCAGGGGTCTCAGGTCCTCAGAGCAGCGCCTGCCTCCCCTTCCCCTCATCTACAGCTGAGAGGCTCAGCCCACCTTTCCCTTGGCAGCAGACACCCTCCAGCACCCCCACTCCCCCGTGGCCGTGGTCGCAGCCCCCAGGCTCTTTTCCAGCTCCCTCCAAGGTCAGGGGAGGAGCTACAGCTCCCCACCCCCAGCGGCAGGAATGCCTCCTCAGGGCTGTATCAGTTCTTGCTCCGAAGGCTAGCTGTGGGTTCCCTGCGTGTGTGCCCTTGTGCGCCAGGATGTTTTTCTGCCAGCCAGGCCCCAGCCCAGGAAGGAGGCTTCAAAACAACCTTGCCTCTGGCCGCCCCCATCCTGGCAGTGACCCTGTTTCCCAGGATGGGGCTTGGGGAGGGACACCAGCCCAGGGCTGTGGCCTAAGGTAGAGCAAGGGTCCTTGTCAGTGTGTGGTGGGCCCTGGCCTGCAGGTAGGGCGAGTGGGAGCCCAGTGTAGCCCAGAGGCTGGCATGCGCCACGTGGGGCAGCATGCGTCCCCACCGTGCTCCGGGACGGGACGCTTGTTGGTCGGAGGGTGTGGCTCAGCCCCACCTCTTACTTGCAGACCAACACCAACTACAGCCAGGAGAAGCACCGCTGCGAGTACCTGCACAGCAAGCTGGCCCACATCAAGAGGCTCATTGCCGAGTACGACCAGCGGCAGCTGCAGGCCTGGCCCTAGCCTGAGGCCAGGGCGCCGGAGGTCCTGCTTGGCCTGCTGGGCCAGCTCCCCTTGCCCAGCTGACCCTTCTGGATGGCGGGGGAGCCGGGCGGTGGGCGGGGAGCTACAGAGCGGAAAAAGAGATTTATTTAAAACAATAAACACAAGGAAGACATGTTCATCTGAGCCAGCAATGCCGGCTTTCAGGGGAGCCCCCTGCAGACCTGCCGCCCTCGGCTCACAGAGTAAGGTTGGGTGGCCGCCACCTCCTCCCACTCCCCCGACCCCCTACCTCTCCTGAGGAGCCCCCGCCCGGATGGGCTCTTCAGGAAGCCCGCCTCCTCGGCCTGCCCCCTGAGGGGCTTCAGCGTCCCCTCACCCTCACGGAAAGACTCCAAGGCCAGCCTGCCTGCCTTTTCTAGTTTTATACAAAGACAGCCACTTTTAGCTACTGCTTATGAGACTTCCGTCTATTTTTGTATGAGAGAGAAAGCATCTTTTCTAAACCTGTGCCTCCCCTCATTGGGACACAAGGGTCTAGATGCCGCCCTGTGTCCTGCCTGCAGTATTACCGATGCCGTCTGGAAGTTCCGAGCTGTCCCTGAGGACTGAGGAGAGCCCGGAGGAGGGGGGCGAGGGGCTGCAGCTCTTGACTCCAGTACTGGGGTCTGGCTGTGCTCCTGACCCGGGGCCTCCCTGCAGTCCTGCGGGGCCTTGCCCTGCCCAGGCGAGGCTGGGGTCCCTGCTCTAAGGGGGTGGAGGCGTGCCCAGGTCTATTTCGAGAACTCCAGCTGGCCCGGAGCAGCTGCCGAGAGCTGCAGGAGCAGAGCGCCTCGCAGCCCACCAGGCCTGCCCTGCTATTTCAGGCCCTCAGCTGGAGGGGGTCACTGGGGGTTTTCTGTGCTACGAGCTCCCACTGCAATAGCAGTGTCGGGTTTTATTTTATTATGTTCTCAATTTTCCCCTTTGCTGCTGCTTTTCTTTTCGCGCTGAGACCATGTGGTCTCCATGCTGTTGACCTCACTCCGTCCCTCAGTCTGCTTGTGGGTCTTGGGGTCATCTTAGCAGAGCCGCCGCAGGGTTTGCACTCAGGGAGGGGCTGGGGGTCGGTGGGGTCAGGGGACCCCCCGAGAGTGAGCTCAGAAAACATGCCCTATCCGCCCACTCTGGGGGCATGGAGTCCATGGACACCGTAATTGCTGCTTAGTAGCTGTGCCTAGTCTGGTGCCCCCCAATGTGTCGGGGGGCCACGTGCACTCATGCGCCTGTGTGTGTGCGCGCGCACGTACACGTGTGTGTGTGTGTGTGAGAGAGAGAGAGAGAGAGAGAGAGAGAGGCCCCCGCCAGGGTGCTGTGGGGCCTGAGGCATGTGTTCACATTCACCGAAGCCACCCAGGACTGGAGAGGGCGGAGGGCGTGGCCGCAGCTTGGAGCCTGGGGCTGGCACGCTGGCGGAGGTGGGGGGTGCTGCTACCAGCTAGCCAGGCAGGGAGAGCAGAAGCGCTCAGTAGGCAGGTCTGTTTTTTTAAGCCATGGGGATGTCTCCTACTGGCTTCCCAAAGAGCGGGCGCCGAGTGGAGGCCACTGAAGTCTGCCCGCCCCGTCGCACCCCACCAGCTCCTTCCTTGGGACCCCTGGGATGCCCGGAGCACCAAGGGAGCTGATCCTTTATGTTTCAATAGCTGTTGTTTTGTTTTTCATTTGGGGTGGAATTGGGGGAGGGCCGAGTGGACCCCAGGGACCCCCAAGTTCTGCGGACAGCCATGTCGTGTGCACAGGCTACTCAGCCCGACATGCAGACTGGGGTGAAGGATTATTTAAGGAGGCTGTAGCCTGAGGGCTGACCCAGCCCTCTGCCCTGGGAACCAGTTCAAGGGACTCTAAGTTGAATTTCCTTTATGTTGTTGGCTTTTTGTTGTTTTTTTGTGTGTGTGTTGTTTTTCTCCTTTTAAGGAATTATGAAGCTAAGAAAAGTTTTGTGCTTTGGGGGTTGATGGACAAGTTCTAGCTGATTAAATATGGTCTAATTTATTGATACTGTGTTCCCCCCCCCCTTTAATATTGTACTGTGGAGAAAAACTTTTGAGCCATGGAGTTGGTGTTTACAAGAATTTTTCACTTTTGCCAAAATGTTGTGATTGAAAGGCATCCGCGTCTTCAGTTTCCTAATATTTTCTTAAAAGATCTAGTGTCCTTTTTGTACACTAAACAGGTGAATGCTGATTTTTTCAACCTACAATAAATTTCACTGAACTGAACCTAGCAGCCCCAAGTGCCTGGGTGCGTTCGTGTCTGTCATGGTCGGGGCCTCCGGGCCCCCTGTGGGGGTGGGCTGGGGTCAGGAGGATACAGGGCCCTGGAGCAGCCACGGTGATAGCAGATGTGTGGTGGGGGGTAGTGTGGGGGGCCAGGGAGGCCGGCAGGTGGAGACTGGCCGAGGCATTGGGCCCTGTTAGTGCGAGGCATGAGGTCAGACCGCCTGGTCATAGGTAGGAAAGGATGAAGCCTGGGAGAATGGGGGCAGTGGGGAGCCATCATGGGAATATGAGGAGGGCTATGTCCTAAGGTAGACAGGGTAGACCACGTCCCTCAGGGGCCTTCCAAAGTGTCACAGCCCCCAGGAGTAGTAGGGACACATGGGGCCGGGGGGGTGTCCTTCCTTGGGGGAGATGCTCTGTGGCGGGGGAAAAGGGCAGTGATGGCACTGTTTTATTGTTTCTCCTATAGGCCTGCTCGCTGGGGCGGCCCCTGTTCCCATGATGGGGATGGGATGCTGAGGCCCAGTGGAATTCCCCAGGCCCAGAATGCCACCAGGGATGCCTGTCCTTGTCCCATGCTCCAGGTGAGGAGATGAAGGCAAGGGTCAGGGTCCTGCTCTTGAAGGACAGGGTGTGGGTGGGTGTTTATTTTAGAAAGGAAAAACAGACAAAGAATAAGCCTGGGATGAAAGGGGTCCAGGGGTCAAGGGCTCTGGGCCTTAGCCTCTGGGACAGCCGTGCTGGCCCCAGCCTTGGCCCAAGTTCTGAGGTGGCCTGGGAATCCAAGGGGCACAGGAGATGAGGTCAGGCGGATCCTCTGGGGCAGAGTGTACCCTGCTCCCTGGGCAGCCTGGCCATACTGTGCTTTTAGGGGATAACATTTCTCTCCCCACAGTTCAGGGTCTAGGGCCAGTGTCTGCTTCCTCGAATCTCGAATCTTAGCTTTGCCCGGGCCACATGCTCCCCTAGGCCCTTCACCAGGCTCCCCTGGAGCCCCTCACGCTGCCCAGAGGCACCAAGGCCATCACGCCCCGAGTGCACCTTAGCAGCAGGGGTTCCCCCAGCACTCTGATCCCATGGCCCCTCCTGTGCGCTAGGCTCTGCGTGGGCACCAGTACTTAGTGGAGACAGCCCTGTCCCTGCCCTCATCAGCCTGTGCTGTGGTGGGGACAGGGGTCCCTAGTCACTCCCAGGCAGCACAGTACCCCTGTGTCACACACCCAGGCGGTCCCTGCAATCACTGTCCCGTGCCCAGCTGACTGTTCTGTCTTCGCCCTCCTCCTGGCACCTCCCACAGGCTGCCCAGTGACTGCTAGGGCTCTCCAAGGCTGGGTCTTGGGGCCTTTCCCGTCTCTGCACATTCCCAGGTCATCTGGCCCATGGAGGCATGAGCTCCTTCCAGACCTCTGGGACCAACTGGGTTTCAGTTCTTGGAGCTGGCAGCAGAGCCCGCAGGTTAAGGGCCCAGTCCCATAGACTGCTCCCCATTGCAGACACCTGCCCCAAGTCTCTGGCCACTGGCCCCACAGCTCCCTTTCAGGTTTGCTAGAATGGCTCGCAGCGCTTGGAAAAACACTTCCAGCAGCCAAACGGAGGTAGATGCTGAAGGCAGGGTGTGGAGAACGGCATTGGGTGCCCGTGCCCTTGTGCCCCCCCTGTACTTAATGGGTTTGCCCAATGCATGCAATTTGGGGGGTTTTACGGAGATTCCATTATGCAGGTATGACGAAATCACCAGCCTTGGCGACTGAACTCCATCCCCAGCCAGAAACCAGGGACAAAACCCAAATATTTATTACACAGTATTCCCTGTCCCCAGGCTTGAGGGTCTGCCCTCGTCCCCAAACTGCTGCTGTCCCCTCTCCCACCTGGCCACCTTTTAATCTGTCTCTGAACCCACTCCCCAGGTTTTTGCCTGGGCAGTTTTCATGTATCTTGATAAAAGATGGTCTTCGTGTCTCAAGACCCTGTCCAGCAATCACCTTCTGGCAACCTGCTCTGCCAGACTCTACTTCGGGGTTGCCTCTGGCTAGGGGTGCCCCAGTCTACTTCCGGCTCCCCCACACTGGAGTCCCTTGAGGTTGAAGCCTGGAACTAGAGTCTTGGAGCCTCCAACCCCCAAGGCCAGGCCCTGACCATGTTTCCTTTGAGCGTTCCCAACTATCCACCTTTTGGGTCAGCTCCAGTGGTGGAAACTTTCCAGCCGGCTGAGGCGGCTTGTTTTGGAAAGTTCCTGGGGGAGCCGCCCCCGCCCGCCCGCTGGGTTCCCACGCTCCCTTATCACTGGGAGCTAGGGGGGCACGGTGCTGTGCCTGCCTAGCTCCTCCCCAGCTGACCTCCTTGGACCTGCCCCCTTCCTTCCCCTCCTCTCCTCACTGAACACTGGGCCTCTGCAGCCCAGCCCTGCCAAGCCCCCCTGCTACAGGTAGGGAAACCGAGGCCTCGCAAGCACCCCCTGCATACACCGTGTGAGCCCTGTCGGGAGTGCCTGTTGGGTTGTACCGCTCAGGAAGGGGGAGGCGGAGGGAGCCTAGGCCGGAGGAGTGCCTGGCTTTGGGGGTGTGAGACCCAGCTCGGCCTTTGGCCCTAGCTGCCACACCAGAACCTCGGACCCAGGTGCCCAACCCTCCTGCCTGGGGTTCTCTTGCAGCCTTAATGTTATCTTTTTTGTAAAATGAGGGAAAGTGGCCACGCGCCCTAACCCGCTCCAACGCCAAGCGAATCCAGGCCGGGGTCTGTAGCCCACGTGGGTGTCCCCCGCCGTGCCCAGTAGGGCGGCAAAGCAAGGGCAGTGATGGCTCGGGCCTACGGGGCCTTGAACCCGAGTCCTCTGATTCCTAGGCCGGAGTGCCCCTCCTCCCCGTGCGCCCCTCCTCCCTGGCGCGGGTGGGGTGAGGGGCGGGGCGTGGGCGGGGCCGCGGCTCTTTTCTCTGGAGTTCGCGCGCCCCGAGCCCTCGCCAGCCGCCACTGTCCGAGCTGACTCCGCGCCGGTGAGTGCGACCCCAGGGTGTGGTGCGGGATCGCTGGACCCGCGGTCGGCTCGGTCTGCCGACTCTCGTGTTCCTTACCTCCTACCCACCCTGCGCCCCTAGCTCTCCGCGATGGAGGCCGCAGCCGATTTCGTGGTCGAGAGCCCCGACGTGGTCTATGGCCCCGACGCCATCGAGGCTCAGTACGAGTACCGGACAACGTGCGTCAGCCGTGAGGGCAGTGTCCTCAGGGTAGGCAAGGGTCCCAGGGTGGGAGGTGGTAATGGGGGGAACCAGGAAGCCGGGCGGGGACGGGAATTACCCAACGTCGAAGACTCTGACCCTGTAGTGAGGGAGGAAGGGCCTGTGACCCCAGGCTCACTGCAGCACCCGCCCCCAGGTATACCCCACGTCCACGCGCTTCACTTTTCGGACCACCCGGCAAGTGCCCCGGCTAGGGGTCATGCTCGTCGGCTGGGGCGGGAACAACGGCTCCACGCTCACCGCTGCCGTGCTGGCCAACCGACTGCGTCTGTCCTGGCCCACGCGCACCGGCCGCAAGGTGGGGGGTCGGGTGGGGCTCGGCGGGAGTCCCAGCAGGAGGGGGAAGAGGCTTTAGGAGGCAGAGCTCTGAAGGAGGCGACCCTCCGGGGACAGAGCCTGAGGTGCCGGTGGGCTCCCTGGGGTGGGGGGTAACCTTCAAAGGAGGTGCGGTTTCTGCTCTGGTTTGGAGCGCAGAGCTGAGGCGCCCAGAAGGAAGGCGGAGCTTGAGGGTGCCGGGCGGGGCCGTGGCCAGCTGGTGGCTCACGCCACGCCCCACCTCACTCCGCTCCGCCTGCCGCCCCCCAGGAGGCCAACTACTACGGCTCGCTGACGCAGGCTGGCACGGTTAGCCTGGGCTTGGACGCCGAGGGCCAGGAGGTGTTCGTACCCTTCAGCACACTGCTGCCCATGGTGGCACCCGACGACCTCGTGTTCGACGGTGGGCGGGGCCTTAGGCAGGGAGCTGGGGTGGGAGGCGGGGCCTGGAAGGGCCCAAGTTTGGGGTTGGGCTGAGCTTGAGGTGTGTCCCCCCTCCCTCGCCGCAGGCTGGGACATATCGTCGCTGAACCTGGCTGAGGCGATGCGGCGCGCACAGGTACTGGATTGGGGGCTGCAGGAGCAACTGTGGCCACACTTGGAGGCCCTGCGCCCACGGCCTTCTGTCTACATCCCCGAGTTCATCGCAGCTAACCAGAGTGCTCGTGCTGACAACCTCATACCGGGCACCCGCGCACAGCAGGTGCGGCCCCGCCCCAAGCCCTGTATCCCTTGCCACTTGTTGCTCTTGCCTTTTGAGCCTGAGTTACCACCCACCACCCCTCGCATCCCTTGCGCCGGCCTCCCCGCAGCCCCCACCCCCTGCACCGCGTTACTGGCCTTTTCTCTCCTCATTCCCATCCTGAGGTTCCAGACCTCACTTTGCACTTGGGAAACTCCATAGCCCAGACCTTCCTAGGTGGAGGGGCCTGTACAACCTCCTTCCCTCCCCGTCCAGCTGGAGCAGATCCGTAGGGACATCCGTGACTTCCGGTCCAGCGCCGGGCTAGACAAAATCATCGTATTGTGGACAGCAAACACTGAGCGCTTCTGCGAAGTGGTCCCAGGCCTCAATGACACCGCGGAGAACCTGCTGCAGACCATCCAGGTGGAGTGCACCCAGGGTTGGAGAGAGGGGTCAGGACCCACCCCAAAGGATCCCTCTGTGCTGACCGCCCACCTATGTCCACAGCTGGGCCTGGAGGTGTCGCCCTCCACTCTCTTCGCTGTGGCCAGCATCTTGGAGGGCTGTGCCTTCCTCAATGGATCCCCACAGAACACACTGGTGCCTGGGGCGCTGGAGCTCGCCCAGCAGCGACGTGTCTTCGTGGGTGGAGATGACTTCAAGTCAGGCCAGACCAAGGTCAAGTCCGTGCTCGTGGACTTCCTTATCAGCTCTGGCCTCAAGGTGCGTGGGCCTGGGGGGTTGCACAGCTGGCGGGGGAGTAGACGCCAAGCACCAGGCTTCTATGCCGCAGAGCTTGTGCGCCCTGGGGCCTGCAGCTGCTGGGGGACCCCTTGTTCCCACAGACCATGTCCATCGTGAGCTATAACCACCTGGGCAACAATGACGGGCAGAACCTGTCGGCGCCGCCACAGTTCCGCTCCAAGGAGGTGTCCAAGAGCAGCGTGGTGGACGACATGGTGCAGAGCAACCCCGTGCTCTACACGCCGGGCGAGGAGCCCAACCACTGCGTGCGTGGGCCATAGGCCACTAGGGGTGTGGCAGGGGGGAGCTCCTGGTGGAGGAGGGCGGGGACCCCTGTGACCTCGTGCTGCCCCCCAGGTGGTCATCAAGTATGTGCCTTACGTGGGCGACAGCAAGCGCGCGCTGGACGAGTACACGTCGGAGCTGATGCTGGGCGGCACCAACACACTGGTGCTGCACAACACATGCGAGGTGCGGGGTCCGGCCGGGGCGGGAGTTGGGCTGCCCGCCGGCCCTGCCCGCCTTCTGACCCGCTGGCCCTGCAGGACTCCCTCCTGGCCGCGCCCATCATGCTCGACCTGGTGCTGCTGACCGAGCTGTGCCAGCGCGTGAGCTTCTGCACAGACGCGGACCCAGAGCCGCAGGGCTTCCACTCGGTGCTGTCGCTACTCAGCTTCCTGTTCAAGGCACCGCTGGTGCCCCCTGGCAGCCCAGTTGTCAACGCACTCTTCCGCCAGCGCAGCTGCATCGAGAATATCCTCAGGTGGGCCCAGCTTTGGGGTCCCCATCCAAGGCCTGCATGTGCATGGGTGGGCTTGGCATAGGGCCTGGAGGGACTGGAGGCTGTGGGGCCGCAGGCCTCAGGGTCTGACCCCATTCAGCCCCAACCTTTTCCCCAGGGCCTGTGTGGGGCTCCCGCCGCAGAACCACATGCTTCTGGAGCACAAGATGGAGCGCCCCGGCCTCAAGCGAATGGGGCCTCTGGTCACCACCTGCCCTGTGCCTTGCAAGAAAGGAGCAGTGCCAGCTACCCCCAATGGCTGTACAGGAGATGCCAATGGGCTCTCCCAGGCCGAGGCACCCACCACTTAAGGCCACGGCCATCCTCCCCCAAAACCCTTGCCCCACCGCCCTTCAGGACCCAACCCTTCCAAGACCCCTGGAGACAATAAAGCCAGTGCCACTCTCAGCCATAGCATCACCTGTGGGTTCTTGGCGCCTGCGACCTAACCCTAACCACCCCCCCACTCCAGCCCCATGTCCATTTTTCTCATGGTAGACTCCTACCTACCCTTCAGAATCTGATGCCCCAACTCTTGAAGCTTCTAGAACCGAGACCTCTGCCTAACCCATGATGGAAGGATGTGGTCACAAGCCACAGCGAAGAAATCTTGAGACCAGATACCAAAAACCAAAACCAAGTTACATTTATTGATGGGGCCCAACCCTGCCGTCCAGGGGAAAGGAAGTCCCCAAGGAGACCCCTGGAACAAACTAGAAATGGCAGGAAGGGCCTATACAGGAAAGAACGTCTCTGAGGTCCTTGTGTTTTGTTTTTTTGTTTTTTGTTTTTATATAAAATGAGTCTTTTCGTGCGGGGCCTCCCAGCTGTCCAATCCTTGAACTGGATGGAGTACAGTCGCCCGAGGTGTGACCTCAGACCCTCACCCAGCAGACTGCCCGAGCGCCTGGACCTTGGTCCCAGGCAGGGGCACTGGGCAGAAGCCGAGGCCGGCAGTGGGCAAGGGGCTGCTGCCCCATCACACGCTCATGGTCATCCCGGGAGAGTACTGCGGAGAGACGAGGGGGTGGCGCGCGGAGGCGGGCTCAGCTCCGGCCTACGCTGGGACCCGCCCCCCTGGGAAGGTGGGAGCGGGGCGGAGGGAGGGGAGGGGAGGAGACAGGTGGCAATGCGTGGGGAGACCGCCCTGGGGTGCGGGTCCCAGGGCGGGGCTGGGGCAGGGAGCGGGCCGGTTAAATTAGGGCGGGACGGGGGGGGGGGGTGAGAGAAGGGAGGGGAAGGATGCCGCGGCCGCCCCCCCACCTGGCCCGCCGCGGTCACGGTCTTGCTCTGGCCCCCCGGCCGCCCCGCCGGGGCCTGCCCGCCAGGCCCCTCCGGCCCGACGCCGCCGCGGGGGGGGAGTCGACGCAGTCGCTTACGCTTTCGCTCGGGAACGGGTGCAGGAAGGTCCCGGCGGCCGCCATCTCGCCGTCGTCCCGCGGGGTGCCCGGGGCGTTGCTCAGGCCGGCCACAGCGCCGGGGGAGCTCTGGGGGCGGCCGCGGTCAGCGCAGGACGCCCAGCTTCGCGGGCCAGGCTCCGCCCACCGCTAGGCCCAACCCTAACTAGGCCTCCCAGCAAAGACCGAATCTCCGCACCCAGAGAGTCCCAGACTCCGCCCCACGAGGGAGCGCAGCCCCTCACCTTCGGCAACCCGTCCATATCGCCCGAGCCTGTGAACAGACAGACCGCGGACCGCGGCTCAGATGTCCCTGCGCCAGGCCCGGGACAAATACCCCGCTTCCCCCAGCCCAGGGTCAACTAACCCCTCCCAGAACTTGCCCCGTGGCCCTGCCTCTGTCCCTGGGCCCAGCCCGCCGGGGGGCGCTGCTAGGGGTCCCGGATGGAGGGTCCGGACGGGAGTCAGTGACCTCACTCTTGGTTTAGTTGCTGAAACCTGCTCCCCACCAACCTTCTCCCATCGCAGACCCTGAAAGTGATCGGGCCGGGCCGGGGAGGCTCAGGGCACAACCAGGACGCCAGCAGAGAAACTAGGGAGAGGGGGCGGGTGCAACCGCCAGGGGGCGCAAAAGGGTCGCAAAGCAGCGGGGGTGGTGAGTAGGGTGTGAGTCTGGTGTCTCTGTAGGCCTACTCACCCAGGGATCCGTTCACGTGATGAGGTTCCATCGCACTCATGGCCGCCATGGGGCCCTCCGGACCAGGGCCGAGCGGAAACTGTGGGCAGGAGGCAGCGTGGGACTCAGGCCACCAGACCCCTGGCGGGACCACCGCCTTGTGTAGCCCTCACCTTGGAACCCCCCAACTTACATTAGCTCTGCCGGTGCCCGGCCCAATGGGGTTCATGATAGTGTACATGTTCTCGCTGGAGTTGGTGGAGTCTGAGGGAAAAGATCGATGCGTGAGGGGGAGGACTGTGAAGACTTCTCCAAGCTCGCACACCCCTCCCTGTACTCTGCCCAGGCTGCGGCACCTCCAGGGCTGGGCATGATGGGTGTTCCAGGCGGCCCACCTCCTCCTGGGGGTCCCTGCACAAGAAAGAGACAGAGAAAGTGAGAAAGACACCCCCTGCAACCTGCCAACCATGGCCCCTGCCCCCTGGCTCCAGTGGCCCAGCCACAGCGTCAGTCACTCACCGTGTAGCTGCCGGGGGAGGAGGAGGAATAGGGAATCTGTGGAGAAGGGCAGCCATGAGCAGCTGCCCATTGTACCCCCATACTGCTCACCCACCTGCCACCCGCCCTTGGCCCCACAGTCCGCCTCTCACCGAGTTTCCACTGGGGCTGGCCCAGGGGCCTCGCACTCCAGGACCCCTAGAAGACACAGTGGTGGACCCAAGGGTGAGGCCAGGTGGTACAGAGCCCCCCACAACACACTCTGTGACATCCCCCACCCTGCCCCATGGGCCCCCAAACCAGGGTAGCCGAGCAGCAGACCCTGGCCAAGAGTCAGTAACCAGGGATGGATTCTAGTCAGCCTCCAAATCCCATCCTCTCACTCACTGGCCTTTGGGCCTCAGTTTCCCCACCCAATACACAGAAAACCACCAGAGCAGTTGTGCAGACTGAGTCCACCCCAGCAGAGCCAGCCCATGAAGCTGGGTGGCGACCCATGTGCGTACACCCCAGGAGTCTCTCAGGACCTTACATGCTCATGGTGGGAAGGCCTGGGCCAGCGAGGGAGTTGGGCGGGGGCCGCATGCCACCTCCATAGCTCTGGGAAGGCAAAAGGGCGTTGACTGTAGGGCACAGTATTGAGGGAAGTCCCAGAAGTGCACCCCCTCTCCTGACCCAGCCCTTACCTGGGGTCCAACGCTGGCCATGCCCCGTGGAGGTGTCACTCTCTGCATTGGGCCCAGGCTTGGATGTCCTGGGGGGGCGGCGGAGAAGGGGGCTCAGGCCAGTAACACTCCCCGGTATGGACATGTGCTGGAGGAGAGTGGTTCCACACCCGGAGGCAGCAGGGACAAGAAACTTGGAGCTGGGGTCCTAATGGGTGGGGGGGTGGCAGCAGTGGGAGCTTCCTACTCACCCTGAGCACGCGGGGAAGGTTCCATAGCGCCAGGGAGGAGGGGCTGAGAGCCGGGGAGGCCCACAGGAGGCTGCAGAGGGGGTGTGGCAGCACTGAGCGTGGGTACCCCCACCCTGGCCCAACTCCTGCCCCCCCTCCCCACATCCGTCTCTCACCTGACTCGGCATCCGCAGGGTGGGCCGGGGGCCCCCTGGGAACCGCGGTGACATGAAGGGCTGGAAGAGGTGGGCCGGGGATCAGCACCTCCCGCCACCCGCTCACCCCCCAAAGCTACCCCGTTCCTGCAGCGCCCGGGCCCCCAGCCTGGACAGCCCCCTTCTCCAGGACCAGCCAGCAAACCGTAGCCAGCCAGTGCCTGGTGCATGAGTGCAGTGGGGCTGGGGGCTCATCTGCTGGGATGTGCGTGTGCAAAGGGGCAGGGCGTCACAGGTCCTTACCTGAACATGAGGCCCCATCATGGGGGCGTTGGGATTGTGGGGGGGCTGCTGGGAGCCGGGGGGGCCCTAGGAGGACAGAACCAGGTGGGTTGGGAGGAGCGAGTTCCACCGAAGCTTCATTGTTCTCTGTGGCCCTATTGAGTCTGGCCAGGGAGGGTGAGGGGACGCCATGGAGGCGAGAGGGTGCACTCCCCCAAGTGGAAGACGGGGTTTGGGGTGAGGAGTCCTATGGGAACAGTCATGGGCAAGACCCATGGCTCAGAGAGCCATGCGCTGAGGCCAGTAGCAATCAGGCCCATGCTGGCCAACCTCACAGAGACCCCACCCTCTCCTGCACTGGGGCTCAACCCAAACGGCCCCTGGCCCCACCGGTGCCACCAAGGCTGGCACGCAAATACCCACCTCCTGGAAACCCCCCTATCCAACTGCAGCTGGCCTGCCTAGGCCTTTCCCCATTGGACCCCACCCCCACTCCCATCACGGCCCGCGCCTGTCACCCTCTAACACATGCCCAGTTGAGTTGGAGAACAAGGGGCACTGGCTCTGGCTGTACCTGGAAGAAGCCGGGTGCCATGGGGCCTGCTGCCATTGCGTCGTTGGGGGCCATGCTCCCCATCACAGGACTGGGGGCTGCTACAGCACTCTGCAGGAGTGAGGAAGAGCAGGAGAACGTCACTTCCTACTGAATGTTCCCTCCTTTCTGCAAAGAGCCCACTCCACAGGACAAGGAGCCTGGGCCACTGGGTCCTGTAACCAGGTGAGGATGTAAGGACGCCTGGAGAATTCGCTAGGTGAAGGAGGAGCAGCTGCCCCTGTCCCCACCCTGGGTTTTAGCAGCCCTGACTCACGGTTGCTCATTTGTCCTCCCAAGCATGCCGTGTGGCCATGGACCCAGGCTTTGCCTCTTTGCAGCACCCAAGACACTGGAAGTGATCAGGGTCCTGCCCAAAGCAGGCCAGAGACATGGGGATCCTGGCTCCTACGGAATCAGTCCCAAGCCTGAGGATTCTGGGGATCTAAAAATGCCAACGACCCAGAACCCACCGTGGGCATGTGTCTCCGGCATCTGGCATAGGCTTGCTCTTCCCATTAGAATCTCACCTCAGACCAGTGGGGGCATCGTCTCCGATTCTAGCGCTGGCCCAACATGCCCCACGTTCTCCTGGCTGGTAAGCCGGATTAGCTGGACTCCCACCCAGCTCTACCCAAGACACCCCAAATAAACACAAAAATCAACTGGCAGCTTCAAGATGAACCTTCCTCGCAGAAGGCTCCTCCTCCCTGGAGCTGCTGGGCAGACCACTCCTCCTCCTCCTCCTCCAGTAGGGAGAGGAAGGAAGACCAAGACTACTGGGATGGGGTCTCCAGGCTCCAGACCTCTCTTCAGTTGGAGGAGGGGAGAAGAGCGGGTGCTAGACAGGGGAGTTCCCATGTCAGCCAAGGGTGGAGATGCTGGTGGCAGGCCAGAGCTGGCAGGGAGACAGGCTGACAGGCCACTTCCTCTGGTAGGTTCCAAGTCCCAGGCTTGTCTGCCTTTGGGAACAGAGCAGGGAGGAGGGAAATGGAGGTCTAGTCTACAGCGTAGAGGGAACACATCAAAGGATAGGGGAGGAGGAGGGCTCTGCAAGGACTGAGTAAAGACAGTTCTCTGGGGGCCCCTCAACTCTTGTCTGTCTGGATCATCTGCACCCACTCCACCCCCAATAGGATCCAAGAGGAAGGATATGGTCTGCATGGGAACCAGCTATCCCTGGGACTGACACAAGCCATCACACAGCGATGCTGAGGAATTTGCAAAACTGCAGCCACTTGGGCTCAGAGAAGTGAAGCATTTTGCCTACAGTCACACAGCATTTCCTGCCCCACAGAAGTGGGGAGAGAGCCCCTTGGCTGGGTCAGAGCAGGACCGCTGGATACATACTCCTCCCCTTAGATATTACAAGCTGCCTGCCCCCTTCCTGCCCCTTCTCAAAGATCAACCTCTGAAGGAATATGGCCCAGGTCCCACACTGGGGGGGGGGGGGGCAGGGGACACGCCTTCCCTGGCCTATGATAACTGAAAACACTCCCAGGGCCCACCATCAACCTTTTGAAACCCCAGGAGACCCAGGAGTGGGGGATAAAGCTCTCATCTGCTCCAAACGACCAAGTCTCCCCTGCCTCTACCTCACCCCCCAAACACACAGACACAAAGCCTGACAGCTGGGGAGTGCCTACTGTATTCTCCAAAGTGCCTACCTCAGTGGCTGGAGGAGGCACTTCTGAGCCCTTGATCTGTCCACTCCCCCCAACCTACCCCACAGGGAAGATGGGAGAGCAGTTCCCCCTTTCAAGCCGCAGCAGGCGCCAGAGCATTTCCTGGGGTGTGGGGGGGGAGCTGCTCTCTGGGCTGCCAACAAGGTGTGGGGGCAGAGAGAAGAACGGGCACTCCTCACCCACCGCGGCTCCTCAACTCTAGGCCCAGAAGAGTTAATACAGGGCGGGCCCAACCTCCCAGGCTGGTGGCCCCAGCTAGACCCCCTATGTCAATCATCCACTCGGAGACGCCCTGGCCTATCCCTCGTTGCTATAACGATGGGCTGGGCGCGCTAGCGTTTCCTGGAGACGCCGAGGTCCGCTGCCGGGAGGGGTGAACTGAGCCCCCACTCGGAGGGGGCCCCCGACCGCACAGGGGAGGCAAGCACGGAGCTCCCCCCACATTAAAGCAGCGGCCGGGCAGGATGTGCGCCCGCAGCCACAGGGAACCCGTCACCCTGGGGCCAGGGCGCTCCCTCCCCAACATGCCCGCTGTGCCCGCACCATCTCCCCCGACGCACTCCGCTGCCATGGTAACCCGCGCGCTCCAGGAAGCGCGCTCCCGCCGATGTGGAGAACGCTTCTCTCTGCCTTCCTACCCTCCCCGAGGGGCCCTGAGAGGCCACTAGAGGCGGGGGCAGAGGCGAAGCCGGGGCAGGGTGGGGAGGGAAGGGGGCATGAGCAGGTTGGGATGGGCTAGGGCCCGACTGGGAGTGAGCGCCCACGGGGAGTCATGCACGCACACAACTCGACACCCCTAGAGCCCCATTCTGGCAGGGAGGGGACAGGGAATGGCACACAAGCAGTGGAACCTGGTGGGGACCAAGAGCGTGACCCCGGCCCCCATGCACATTGTACAATGGGTGCGGAGCGTCTTCAGGGACACGATGAACCCCTACCCCTAGGGGCTGCGGAGCTGCACCCCGGCTCTACAAAGGCGGCACTTGCGGGGGGGGGGGGGGGCGCTCTATGTGGGGAGGCGGTGCATGACCTTGACCAATTGCAGAGCAAGGTGGGGTCAGCCACGCCCTGGGAGGCCCGGGGCACAGCAGGACCGACTGCTCCCGCTGTGAAGGCGCCAACTGTAGGAGAGTGGGTGTGTAAGAAGAAGGAGGGAGAGAAGGAGGGAACTCGCCTAGAGCTGCACCGCCCCTGGACGCCAGCTGAGCTGCTGCTTCCCCCTTAAGTGGGCCCAGAGCCCCCAAGCCCTTCCTGTCCAGTGGGAGACTTCTCTGAGAAGCCAGGTGGCCAAGCCCCACAGCCAGGAGGAAAGAATAAAGGCGGGAGCAGCCATCTGCTCCCCATGACAATGAGATGCCACCAGCCCTTTCATGTTATCTACCCCCCCAGCCTCTCCAGATCCACCTCTGACCCCCACTCAACCCTGAGGGAAACTGAGGCCAAAGAGGTGGGGTCAACAGCCCCAATCACCAAGCAAAGTCAGGAAGTGTGCCCCTGCTGGGCCTCTACTGCTCAAGGATGCACCTGCCAGTTAGCCAACCGCATTGCCCCCTGGGCTCAGAAAGACTGGAGTGGAAGGGGATACGCAGTGGTGGCCCCCAACCCCCAACAGAAACACATCCAGCTAGGCAGATGGGGAGGCAGAGCTCCTGGCTCCCCCAGAGATTCAGATGAGGGGGAGGAGAGGTAGGGCTGGCCTCAGGAAGGTGGGGGGGGGGACTGTGGGGACCCTCAGGAGCTGACTGCAATGGAAGGAGCCTCCCCCACCCCGTGAGTGACCCTAGACTGAGTAGAGGGCATAGGGATTCCCCAGAAGCGGTCAAGATCCCAGATCAAACCCCAATACCAGACCCACCTGCCCACCCAAGCCAACCTCAGGCCACGAAACTGGCCCATATGCCCAAGAGCCCTGGTCCAGGTCCACGGGGCGGGAACTCACGTAGTCCTGGAAGGCCTTGGCCTCATTCGAGTGCTCACACGCCTCTCTGCGGTCAGGTGCTGCACAGTACAAGTCCCAGAACACACTGTGGGCGGCAGGGGGAGACGATGGTTTCCCCAGGCGACCCTACCCAGCCCCCCTCCACGATCCACCCTGGCCAGCCCCACACGCACCACCACCAGGAATGCAGGAAGCCTGGGGGCTCCCCCAGCGTAATGTTCTTCTCCCATCGGATCTGCAGGGGAAAAGCAAGACAGTGAGGGGACCTCTGCCTGGCCCTGCCTGAGACAGCCCCAGCCCAGCCTGGTGCCTGAGGAATGGGGAACTAGCCACCCCAAGGAAGGGTGTGGGGCAGGGGACAACTGGATAAGGGGCAGAGAAATGGGCGCAGATCCTCAGATGGCCAGAAAGATGCCTCAATCCCAGCCCACGGGCCCTGATCCACCCCAGCCCTCAGTTCCCAGAGCCAGCAGAGCAGCAACCCAACCCCCACCACCGGAGCCCCAGCAGAAAGGAGGTGGAGGACCCCAGGCTATGGGTAGTAAGGGGGGGCTCTGCCTGGCAAGGCTGGCTTACCTCGGACAGAAAGGTCTGGGCTGACTTCTGGGCACCGACATGCAGCAGGTACTCATACACATACAGCGCCAACCTGCAGGCGGGCAGGGTGGGGACAGGTTCAGGGTCTCCAGAGGCTGGCCCAAGAAGCCCTGGGAGAGACCTCAGTGAGCCCTTGGTGACACCATCCTCAGCCTTACTCACTGCCCCTCACTGGTTCCCTGCCATCTCTCCCACCCTGACACGATGGCTTCATCAGGTGCTCAGACCTGCCAACTCCTACACATCCATCAATACCCAGGCAGCACTCCCAGCAGTCCCTAACCCCTGACGTGCAAGCCACCCATTCTGCTCAGTTCCACATCCACTCGTGGACCAAGTCCCAGCCCCATCCTCCCAGTGCTGAGACCCCAGAACAGCCTTCATCCCAGGGAGATCTTCCAGCCAGAAGAAAGGGCCCCTGGAGTCATCCAGACTCTACCCTGGATGGGGTCTCCCAGCAGCACCCGAGGCCATGTGGCCAGGGCCCAACATCTAATTTCCTTCTAGCCTTGTCTGCTAGGGAAAGAAAGGGGCCCTCTAGCCTGAGGTCTTCCTCTTCCAGGTGTCACCAGACCCCTCCTTCTCTTTCTCAGGACCAGCACCCATCCACCCCTGGTAGCCATGACCTAGCTATACCAGCTCCGCAGGGGAGTGTGGAGAAGTGAGGGCAGGTGAGGAGTGGGGGGGGGGGGGCGGTGGTGCCACTTGGCTGCCGTGGCACTGCCTTGTGGAAACAGGCCCACTACCCTTAGATGGACCAGCTTGGCTGCTGCTTGCCCCAAGAACACAAGCCACCTTCCAACCAGCAGTGTCCTCCACAGGCCACACAGGGAGGCCAGCCCCTCTGCACCATCTTCCAAGCCTCCATATCCTTGGCCCCAACACCCTCTCATCAGTCTCCCCCACCAGCAAGCAGAGACTCCTCGGGTCACCCATTTCCCAATGATCCACAGTTACTGGCCCCTCCCGGTGCTCCCGGGGACCTGTTCATCAAGCCCAAGTGTGGGCTAAGAGGGTGGGGTCTAGATCCAAGACCAGGGGCTCCCCAAGGGCTGCCTTGAGGTAGAAGCCCTTCCAGGATGCCTCCCCACTCAGCTGGCCACCCTTCCCTGGCTGAGGGCCCCATCCTAAAATAACCCTGCTTTGACTCATGTTCCTGTTCTCTCCCACCTTCCCAGTCAGGCTTCTGGATCCTCACATCCCCACCCCCCATCAGATCACCACCACCCCTCCCCCGCTTCCTCAGCTCCTCTCAGACCTTGCTGAGGCAGTGCTAGCCATTCTGTCCTGGCCCCTGCTTCCTGCTTCACCCCACTGCTTCTGCCCTTGCCCTGGATTCTTGTCCTTCCTCCACCCATTTTCGTTCACTCAACATCCACCCAACACATTTGTGCAGTGAACACACAGACACCTGAACCCCTGGAGGTTACCTGCTGAGTTCTATGGTGGACTGGAAGGTAGTGCATGCTAGGAAAGGATAAGCAGCACACATTCGAGGGACTGGGGTGGGCAGCTGTCCCAGGGCAAGGTGGGTCCCCAGCTCTCATCATACCAGATGAACTGTGACAGCCACGGTGAGGGACAGGGCACAGAGGGGTATGGCTCATGGTGGTCACACCACTCCAAGTATGGATTTTCCTCAAGACCAGCTGTGGACTCCACCACATCACCACATCTCTCACAGCCTTCCTGGCCCCATGGGCTCCAGGTTTAGCTGTCCAACTTACTCCTGATTCTCTTCTTTTCTAGAGGCTTCCTGAGCCTTCAGATGGTCTACATCTGTCAGCCCCACGTCCATCAGGGAAGGAACAATGGGCTGAAGCAGAGCCAACCGGCCCAGGCCTACCCATCCCTTCCCCACCCTCCAGGCAAGGAGGTCCAGTCAGTCCCTCACCCATTTGGGGGGGATCACTGTAGGAAGCAGGGAAGTCTGGGGTGAGATGCCCAGAGATAAGGGAGCAAAATGGGATGGGGGATGCAGCTCGGCAGGTGTAAGGATAGGGGCAGGGAGGCTGCAGTCTCGCCCTTCGGGCATTCTGGCTCAGAAAGCTTCCTGAAGAAATGCCCCTTGGCTCCCACGACAACCACCAAGGACCCAACACTGCCAGCCATCGGTCCTCCCATACCTCCCCTTTGCCCTTGACTGTTTAGGGGTGGCATCTGACCCAGGATGCAGGACCCCACCCCTGCCTACCTTCCTCCCCCTTCCACTAGCCCTGCCCCAGCTCAGCCCTGGGCCCTTACTTCTTTGGGTAGCCTCCTCTCCCGCTTTGATGACATCTTCATGCAGCCACCCATGGGGTGCTCCCACGTGGCCCCTCAAACCTGGGGTTCATATGACATCTAGTGGCCTATCTTCAACATGCTCCCCGCCCAGCTTCTTCCTCTCCCACCTCATCTCCCCATCTGACTCAGGTAGTCTGGCCTCCACCTAGCCATCCCCCCTGAGATCACTGCACTTACTGAACTTAGGGAAAAAACTTAAGGAAAATGCTCTCTCTTCCGCTTTGGAGCCCTCTTCCTGCCTCCTCTACCACAATGCGTCCAGGCCACTACCACCTCTCACTTGGATTTACACAGGGCTCCCCCAGGGGTTGCTCTCTCCCCAACCTCTAGAGTCTAAACACACACACACACACCCTAAAGCACTCCTTCTTCAGTCCCTCCAATGCCCCCAACACACATACAGTGGCCCTCCTCCACCCCAGGGCCTTTGCACAAATGTTCCCCCCACCTGGGGCACTTGCACCTAGAGACCTATGGCTCAAATGTCACCTGTCACGGGCTTCCCTGCACACCTAACCTCCACCTGCCCCATCCACCCTCCAACCGCCTTCTTAATCCCCTCTGACACGTCTCTGCTCACTGCCCTCAGCTCCTTCTGAAATACAGCTTTGGGAGGGCAGGGACTTGGTCTGTTTTGCTCACTACTGAACTTACAACAGTGCCCAGGGCATCTTGGGCCCCTAGCTACCCCAAACAAATGAACAAACCAACATGGGGACCCCCTCCTGCGATGACAGGATTAACACAGGGAGTCTGGTAAGCACCAGTAAAAGTTAGCTTATGACATTAAGGATTTGGGGTTTTATCCCCCAAGCAAAGAGAAACCAGAAAAGATTTTAAGTTTTGCCAATTTCTTTTTTAAAAAAATATTTTATTTATTTATTTGACAGTGAGAGAGTAAGTGAGAAGAGAGCATGAGAGGGGAGAAGGTCAGAGGGAGAAGCAGACTCCCCGCGGAGCTGGGAGCCCGATGTGGGACTCGATCCTGGGACTCCAGGATCATGACCTGAGCCGAAGACAGTGGCCCAACCAACTGAGCCACCCAGGCGCCCCAGTTTTGCTGATTTCTCTTAAGTGTTCGTACTTTAATTTTTACCAGGATAGAGCCTCAGGGAAGGACTGTGAGCTGTTTTATCTTGAATGAAAAAATTTGAAGCCTGGACATTTGACCATGTTGTTTTGAGACCTTCAGGGCACTGCCCCACGGAGGGCCTCCAGCTTGAGGTGTCCCTGTCCAGACCCTGATCTGTTACGGGGAAGGGCTCAGGATCCAAACCCTGGCATCCCCACCCCTAACCAGGTTGGCAAACGACCTTCAGAACAAAGAGCACACTCATGGCAGGGGTTTCTGCTATAAGAGGACAGGTGGCTGGAAGGAAAGGGTGACCTAGAGGCTATGGGGTACCCAGACCCCAAGTACTCACATTTGCTCACACTTAGAAGAAATGCACACAGGGCTGCTCAGGTGACAATAGGATGTTAGAGCCTTAGAGACTACCACTGTGGCCTTCACCACTGTGATTAGCAAGAATTATGGTAGGTAACGGAGGCTCTGAACACTAAACAGCGTCCTCCTCCTGCTTAAAGTCCCTGGACTTGCTGCGGGGGGGGGGGGCTGGGAGCCACCTTCTACTCAGGGCTTTCCCAACAGAGGGACGCTCCAGCCCACACATTTGTTTCCCCCAAGTCCCCCTCCCCTCGCCCTGCTACCCTCAAGGCCAGGCCTCTGGGTGTCTCCTCATCATCTTGCTTCACCTCCACACTTGCCCCTTCACCCAGCCAGTGGCCTGGGTGCTGACCCCCACTCACAAATTCCCCCTCTTGTCTTCCTCCTCCTCCTGTTCCCTCTTCTCAAGCCCTTCCTTGGAAGCTTCCCTGTGTCCACTGGCTCTGCTCAGCCTCTGGGACTCAGTTCAGAGTTTCCGTTCTCAAGAACCTCTTGCTCATCTGCCCTCAAAACAGGGATGCCCACAGCCACACCTGGAAGCCCAGCAAGAGACAGCATATACAAGGTGATTCCCTCACCTGCTATGGTCATGTGCCCCTTCTCAAAACCAATCCCAGGAAAAAAATACAAGACACCAACCATGGTTGTCATTTATGGAACTATTTAAACCTACCTGGCAGCACTTCACATTGGCAGAACCTCTAGGGCCACAGGAGGAAGGATATAAAGGGGACAAAGGGACCTTCGCCTACCTGTCACCTTCATCCTCTTATTTAAAAAGCCCTAAAACCAAGGACCAAATGCAAGTGCTAGTTAGTTCTGGCCGATAAGTGCCCTTAAGGCTGCCCTGTAGGCTGGGAGTGTTTATTATTGGATCCTCCATCCATGCACCCAGCAGGTACTCAGTTCATTTCTGGGGCAGACTGTCCCAGACCTAGTGTTGAGACCAGGAACAAGAAGCGGGCCCATGACAGGGACCTGAGAAGGAAGAAGGGCAGGCTGAGGCAGGACTGCCAGCACCAGAGAGCTGAGGACCTGAGCAGTGTAACCTCCCCACACCCCCATTTCACAGAGGAGGAAACCGAGGCCCAGAGACAGGAAATGGCTCAGCTGGTGGCTGCCTATGTGGGGTGCCCTAGCTGCAGCCTCTCACCCTCTCCTTGTGAGAATCCTACAAGGCTGTTGTCCATATTTCGGAAACGGATCCTCAGAGCAACCAGCCTTCTCCAGGGTGCCCTCCCCCCCCCTCCAGCCTTCTGAAAGCTCTCTCGCGCCCAGACCCCGAGACCTCAGCAGTTCGCTTCCTCTCCAGGGCCCAGGCACCCCCACGGATGAAATACGGGATGTGACCATGTGTTGTTTTCAAACTTTCTTTAGCCGCAGAACGCTATCTCCAAACCAAGGCTTAGATGGGACCCTCTAGAAGAAATGGACGAGCACAGGACAGGTCAGGCCACCAAAGGGACGGGGAAACAGGCACGACGTTTTGAGCCTCCTCAGGAGGTGTTTTTGCAGCGGATCCCAGAGTCCTCCCACTGTGAGCGGGGTGGCCTCCCCCGGGGCTCCACCCAGCCGCCAGCGCGGGGCGGGGGCTGGCAGCCCTCAGGCCTTCCCCTCGCTCCAGCTCCTCCCGACATGCAGGGGTCCCCAACTGGTCAGTCCAATCCCCCTCTCGGGCAACTTCGCTGGAGACCGTGGGATGCCACTCGGGGTGCGACCTCGCGCGCACCCAAGGCTCGACTGTTGGGGAGGTCTCGCGCCCCCTCAAATCCTGCGCCCTCGAGTCTCGCGCGCCCCCGCAGTGTCGCGACCCCTCGAGCCGCTCGGGTCTCCTCAGCCTTCGAGTTCCACGCGCCCCCTCAAATCTCGCGAAACTCGGGTCTCCCGCCCCCCTGCAACTCTCACGACCTCTGGGCTTTCGCGTCCCCCGCCCCCAGCCAAACCTCACGACTCCTTGCGCCCCTCACGCTCCCGGAGTCTCACGCGCCCCCCTCAAATCTCGCGAACTCTTAAGCTCCTCACATGCCTTAGATCTAACCCACTCCCACATATCTCGCGACCCCTCGCGCGCCCCTCAAATCTCGCGCCCCTCGGGTCTCGCGTGCCCCCGCAAATCTCGCGACCCCTCGAGCGCGCTCGGGCCCCGCACGCCCTGCCCCCGCGCCCACGTGCCCCGCGCGGTGCCCGCCGGCATTGGGGCCCACGGAAGCTGCGCGGCCGCCGAGCCCCGCCCCCGGCTCCCGCGGCCCCGGCCCACCGACTCACTTCTCCCGGGCCTGGCTGTCCGAGGGCACGGCCGAGCCCTTGGCTCCCTTGGCGTACATGCTGCTCCGAGCCGCAGCCGCCGCCGCCGCCGCCGGGGCCCACACCTGTCAGGCGGCACCGCCGGCCGCGCTAGCGGTCGCCATAGCTACCCCGCGCCCCGGGCCTCACCGCCCCGAGCCCCGCGCGGGCACCGCAGGCATTGTCCGCGCGGGGGAGCTCCAGACGGCCAAGGCGGCGGCGCCGGCGGCGACAGCGGCGGCAGCTCCAGCTTCAGCTCCAGCCACGGGTTTTATTTTCTTCCTCTCTTCCCTCAGCGCGGGCTGTTCCGGGAAGCGCGCGCCCCCTCCTCTCGCCGCGCGCGCCCCCGCCCGCCGCCTCCCTGCCGCCCGCGGGCGCCGCTCTTAAAGGGGCGATGGCGGGCGCGCGGATGGGTCCCTCTGTTGGGACCGTGGGCCGTGTGCGCACGCGCAGTGCCCGTCGCGAGGTGGGCGGGCGGGTACACACACGCAGGCACGGGTGGGGACGGCTACCTGGGGACACACATTGTCTGTTGATCACGGCTACACACACATTCTTCAGAGAGGACCAGCCTCACAAATTGTACGCCCAGGAGCACAGCCACACACGGTTGCAGCTACACTCTCAGGCACAGGACTACACACACTGATCCGAACAGCTACTGCAACAACTAGTGAGAGTTCCATAAAGCAATAGGCAGTCAGAGGGGGTGCACCACCCCGCAGAACTACCCCCCCCCCCCCCCCCCCCCCCCCCCCCCCCCCCCCCCCCCCCCCCCCCCCCCCCGGCACACAGCTCACACAGGGACACACTGTCATACACAGAGTTACACACAGTGGCTATCAGAACAAAACACACAGACACACAGCCACAGAGACGTGCTGAGCCCCAGCTATGCCACAGCTTCCAACTAGCTGTGGAAAGAGCTGTTGCAGCTACTTAGGGTCACCCTGGGGCACATGGTGGCAGCCTGCCCAGGGCTCCACATACAGACCTGGGGTCTCACAGTGCCACAGATGAGTCAGCGTCACACAGTCATATGGCCTGTGGACACTCACATGCAACACAAAGACAACCACATGGGGATACCTGCGTCACACCCTGGGAGCCACCATGCATGGCCCCACAGTCACACCCTCTTTCAATAGTAGTTGCTGGGTGATTGTTGACTGGGTCATCCTTGCTGCCATTTCTCAACTTTTGTGTTGGCAGCTGTAAATGGGGCGCATGTCACTTTTAACTGCAGGAGTCAGGGCTGCAGGCAGTGGGTCCCTCTTCCTCCTCCTGGGACTCTTCTCCCTCCAGGGGTGTGAGATGGGGGGCAGATTTTGAGGTAAGGGTCCCAGGGCAGGGGTGCTTGGGAGGAGTGGATGCCAGTGGACTGGATCGGCTTGCAGTGGGTGTCCCGAGGCAGACCAGTTTTGATTGCACGTCTGGATGTTTCTGTGAATATTTGCCATAGGTGTTTTTTCTTGTGCACCACTGCGAGTGTGTGTTTGTGTCTGTGTGTGAACACGAAGTTCCAGTGTGAGTGCACGTGTGCATCGTTATGCTCCAGGCTTGGCAGGTACTCAATGAAAGGTTGCTGTCTGGTCAACTAGCCCCGGCTGGCTCCGTTGCCAGTAATCGTGTGTCCTCAGTGGTTGTGGGGGACCGAGTGACACCATCAGCTTGCATTCACAAGTGTGTGTGCATTGTGTGCGTGTGCCTGTGCTTCTGAGCGTGGGTTGATTGCTAGCTCCCTGGGACCTGTTTTGGGTGACTGTGTGCTCAGAGTTCCTGCGTCGTGTGTGT
The DNA here is from genome assembly GCA_004023965.1 of Spilogale gracilis. Taxonomy (NCBI): domain Eukaryota; kingdom Metazoa; phylum Chordata; class Mammalia; order Carnivora; family Mephitidae; genus Spilogale; species Spilogale gracilis. The sequence goes on from PITA01007394.1 coordinate 70,250, forward strand.
GTGTGTGTGTGTGTGTGTGTGTGTGTTGATGGGAGTAGTCCTTCCCACTGCGAGCTGACCCCCTGTTATACCTCCCTCTTAGAGTCTGCACCCCCCCCCCACTGGGGATCCCCACCCGTCAGGCCTTCGGGCAGTCGGTAGTCGGGAGACGCTGGGGTTTCAGACAGGCAGAGGAAGGGAAGGGCTAGGCTGGCCCCAGCCCCGCCTCCATCCCGAGGGGCCTCGGCCGGCCGGGGTTGGAGGGGGACGCCAGCCCTTCCCACTTCCTGTCCAGCCAGTCGTCCCCTCCCCCAGCTTCCTCTGCCATGCCCCCCGCCCCCCAGCCCGAGCTGGGGGCCGGAGTAGAGGAGGGGCCTGCGCTGCGAGGTACTGGGGGTGCGGCTGCCACGCTTCCGTAGGGCCTTGAGCTGGCGAGTGCGGGCGCCCCGGACGCCACCGGCGGACGTGGGCGTCAAGGGCACACTCATGGGAATACCGGCTCCCACTACCGCTCTCCAGTGCCTACTTTAAACGAGACACAAAGTGGCGCACCCAAGTCACACAGTGACAACTGTGACACTAGGCCCTGCAGACGCTTCTCCCGCCACCCTAGGTACCCATTTATCTCCCAGTGCTCCGCGGTTCCCCTAGGATCCTGTGTCCCGCGCGGGTACTTCGCCTTCCTTGAGCCACGGTTCCTTGAATCATTGGACATGAGCCACGGTTGCTTGAGTCGTTGAGTCCAACCTCCCCACAAACATTTATTGAGCGTCTGTTGTGTGCAGGGCTCTAGGGACCCAGGCAGGACGCGTTGCGTTGCTACTGCTTGTGAAGCAGATTCTGACGGGGAAGACTGACCTGACCGTCAAAAGCTGGAGGATAATTTCAGGGAGTACCACATGCTGGGCAGAGGAAGGGGTTCCGGGTGGAGAGGATCAAGCGACGGCCGAGTAGGCCTGGCTCCCGCAGCAGGGCGGAGGCGAGGGGCGAGAAGGGGGAGGCGGAGCCAGCTGGAGCGACGGGCGCGGTTCTCATGGCAACGGGGAAGGTTCTCCAAACAGCCTGGGTGCCCGTGGAAAAGTCCGAGAAGAGTGAGCTTTGGGCCCCACGCGGCGTCAGAGAAGCTGAGCCGCGAGCACAGCCAAACAGGGCGCACGCCTTGCAAAAGCCGAACCCACAGAAGAGGCCCCCCGCCCCCGCCCCATACGAGGGAGGGGCCCAGGGGTGGTGGGAAGGAAAGTTAAGTTTTGTTTTGTTTTAATAAGGGGAGGGGTGGATCTGAAAGATTTGAAAGCAAAATGTTCAGACCGCAGTCAGAAGGGCAAAGGCTCTGAGGTGGGTGCACGGTTAAGATGTTGGACGCACAGCGAGGAGGGCGGTGTGGCTGGAGCAGGGGGAAGGGGAGCCAGATCACTTCCGAGGGGACGGTTTGAGATTTGTTCCAAGAGCAATAGGGAGCCACGGGAAGGTGTATAGCCATGAGGGGCTGGATCTGCAACAGGATTTTCAGAAGCTCCATGGGGCTCCTGGGTAGATTGGGATGGCATGGAGAATGCAGGAAGTGCCCCAGTAAGAGGCCCAAGTAGACAGGGGCTCTGGGCCATCGCAGGCCCAGGAATTAAGGGGCCCCGGGGGGACCGCAAGCAGAAAAGGCTGAGGGTCTTGGATAGATCCCAGACCTGCGATCCCTCCACCAGCTCCCGATCGCCGCCTTGTGGCTGCATAGGCGCTGTAGCTTGAGCCGATTCTCCGCCTCTTGGGATTACCACCGGGTTGGGGGCGGTGCCTGGGGGAGCCTGAAGAAGGCTGGGCCTGTAGGGCTGAAGGGTGGCCTGGAGGGGAGGCTGTCCCTCCCCACTCCCTTCTAGTCCTTCCATTCTTCATACCCACCTTTCACAAGTCCACCTCACTGCCTCGGCCCTAGCCTTTCCTGCTGCCTGGAGGGCAGTTCGTCTCCTGGCTTGGCCTATTCTAGTTCCTTCTCCTCCCCCCTGCCCCCGCCATCCTCTCCCTCCTTACCCTCTTTCTCCTCCCCTCCCTTCTTGCCTTCCTTGGCCATCTCCCCTAGATTACGGTTTCTGCGGTGGCCTTGGTTGGATTTGTCACTGTTAAAATAAAAGGATGCAGCACGTAATCTGTAGGCAGCCTCCGCCTCGCACTGGATCTGCCCTCCCTAGGGACACAGCCCTGGCGGCCGTGAATATGTTGCAGGGGTCGCTCAGAAGTCCGGTTTGGGTTTTCCTAATGATGGTTTTTCCTCTCCACTGGAAATGGAAGCAGCGCCCCCAAATCCCCTGCTCATTAAAGTGGCAGGCGGTGGGAGGGGCCAGGATCCGGAGGGTGGCTCCTGCAGCCGGGCGCCCGCCTGCGTGGGAGGCGGGCCACAGCTGGCAGCAGGGTCTGGGCCCTGAGATGTTTCCTCTCAGAAGTTGTAATTACGGGTAATTTTCTAACTGCAGTACAAAAATTAAAACCCAAACAACACCGGGAAGGGAGAAGCCACAGCAGCCGGTGAGCGCTAGAGCAGGGGTGGGAGTTCCCGCCCTGGCGGGAGGACCAAGGCCCCCAATCCGGGAATGCTGGGGGAGGCAAAGGCTCCCTCAGATGGGCTAGGCTCCTTGAAGAGGCAGCAACCCCGTGGAGTTTCAGTGTCCTGTACTCCAAGACCGATCACCTAGAGGCAGAAGTCCCCGGATGGAGGATGAGCCTGGGTTTGAATCCTGGCTGTGCAGGTCCCCTTGTGAGCAGGAGACGACTGAATCCCCAAGTCTGCAGAGCTGCGAAGAACGAAGGCAAAAGAAGAGATCCAGCAGGACTGGGAGGAGGAGTCTCAACCAAACCCATAGCACGGGCTCCTCCTCCCTCAGCACCTGTGTCCATTCTCCACAAGGCTTAGCCTGAGCCCTGCTTCTAGTACTTTCCGTGGGCTCCAGTGCCCACCAATTAAGTCCCTGCCCCTCCTCCCTGCACTTGAATTCCAGAGCCAAACCAATCATTAGTAATTGCTGTGCTCAGCCGGGGATCAGATCACCCCTGGGAAATCCAGCCAGCAACCTCATTGGAGAGGCAGCCTATCTTCTCCCCATGTTATAGAATGGAGAAAGGGTGCCCTGACAGGTACCGAGGGAGTCATAGGTGACCCAGAGGCAGCACTTCACCCACTGTCATGCCTGCCCTGTCTGGGTCTGGGATACTCACTCTGTGAAATTGGAGACATTTTGTGGAAACTTCAGCCCTGGGGTGAGGAGGAGGGAAGAGAGGAACAAAGGAGGGGAGAGCCTGTAACAGCTACAGAGAAAGTTCTGCAGATAAAACTGAGGCTCAGCACAGGGGAGCAACTTGCCTGAAGACACACAGCAGAGAGTGGAGGACCAGGTCCCACTTTAGCGTGTGCTGGCAACACCCCTCCCTCACCTCTCTTCTCCAGAGCTCTGGTCTCTCCCTGTGGCAGAGGAAAGAGTTTCCATGGCATGCTAAGGTCGCACTCCCTTTCTGGGAGGTAAAGGGGAAGGGTCTTTTCTTCCCCATTTGGGAGTCCCTCAGATTAATGACAACGTTGGGGAATGGATGCTTGGTAAGCACCAGAAACTGGGTCCTTTTTGTCCATGATCCTGGTGTATGCATCCAGCTCAACCCCCACCCCAGGGCCTTTGCATGGCTATTCTCTTTGCCTGGGACACCTTTCCTCCAGCCCTTCCCCATGGCCTGCTTCTCTTCATCCTACAGGCCTCAGCTCCAGCAATGTCTTCTCAGAGAGGCCCTCCAACCTGGGTCACTTTGGATTTTCCTGAAAATCTTGTTTTTGCACGCTGATTTCTCATGTCCCCAGTAATCTGTGAAGTCCATGAGGGCAGGGAATTTGAATGTTTTGTTCAGTGCTTAGAGCAATGCTTGGCACACAGCGGGAGCTCAATAAATACCTGTTGCTAAACAAATGAATTAAAAATTATCCCCTCTGTGCCAGGATCCGAGGCCTTCAGTGTCCCCAGGGGTCTCAGCCTGATTGTGACACAACTGTCATTACCATCCTCCCTATAGCAGGGTGGAGTCTGGAGGTCCGAAGGGCCAGGGACCAATTTTCTGTCTCTGCCAAGGCTACCCAGGACTTGCAATCCTGAGTATGGCCACACGAGGACAGCAGAGACTCACAGCACCCACTCCTGAGTGTCGTCGTAGGACTTGCCATGGTGCCTCTTTCGAACAGCTCTTGAGACCTCAAGTTTCAGGCTTGGAATGTTGTCAGCTTCTCTTGACCTTGCCCATGCCCCAGAGTCGGTTTCCAAATATATAATTACATTTTTACGTGTTGAATTATTTCATAGCACAAAAGGAGAAAAATACAGAAAAAAATCACCCAGTTCCCCTACCACCCCAGAAAACTTCCCGTTTCGAACTCTGATCTGCGTATTTTTTGTTTCCCCCCTTTTTTCCCTCCATTTCCACCCCCTCCGGAGGTCTTATTTGACTAACCTTTTCCAAAACTGTGAACCACCCCTCGTCTTGCTCTTTCTCCATTGAACTATTATTTCCTAACTGCTTTTAAATTTGGTAATTTATGGCTCGTGGTACCCTCCCCACTGGAACATCAGCTCCGCTCAATGGCCCGAGTTTTGTGGCATTCAGTAGGCACTCAGTAAATATTTGAGGAAGGAATGAAATCTTACCAAAAATAAATAAATAAAGCCTAACAAATAAAACAAAATAAACCTTCCTAGCCCGCAGCCACAGGTGATCGCTATCATGTACTCAAGTCCAAATCCGTGTATCTCGGAGCAACCTAGACATTCATTGAATGCCTTGGAATGGTTCTGCAGGCCCACTCAGGTAGATGCAGACAGAATGCCTCTTGCATTTGAGCACAGTGTAGCCTAATGGTCAACCACACAGATCCCCAGCTGACCCTCAGCTGAGCTGTTGAGCCTTGGGCAAGCTACTCAGATCACGTCTTGACTCAGTTTCCCTGTCTGTAAAATGGAAGAGGGGTCTTATCAGTTCACCAATTAACTGATAATGACAGTTCTTATCTCAAGGGGTTATCATGAAGATACATCTCTCTCTCTCTCTTTTTTTGGGGGGGGTCGATTTTTTGTTTATTTTAAATAATCTCTACACCCAACGTGGGGCTCAAACTCATGACCCTGAGATCAAGAGTTACACGCTCTAGGCAGCTGGGTAGCTCGGTCGATTGATTATGCCATGGGCTCTTGATTTTGGTTCAGGTCGTGATCTCAGGGTCCTGGGGATGAAACTCCTCTTTGGGCTAGGTGCTCAGGGGGAAGTCTGCATGAGGATTCTCTCTTTCTCCCTCTGCCCCTCCGCATGATTGCTTTGAGAGCTCGCTCACTCTCTAAAATGAATGGATATGTCTTAAAAAAAAAAAAAAAAGAGGGGCGCCTGGGTGGCTCAGTTAGTTAAGCCACTGCCTTCGGCTCAGGTCATGATCCTGGATTCCCGGAATCGAGCCCAGCATCAGGCTCCCTGCTCAGAGGGAAGCCTGCTTCTCCCTCTCTAACCCCCCCTGCTTGTGTTCCCTCTCTAGCTGTGTTTCTGTCTGTCAAATAAATAAATAAAATCTTAAAAAAAGAGAGAGAGAGAGAGAGAGTTACATGCTCTACCCACTGAGCCAACCAGGAGTCCCAATCACTCTATCTATCCTAATTTGGAGTCCCTGAGAAGCAGGTCCTTAGAACAGAACCCGGGAGCTTAAGTGTTTGGGGAGGTCATTCCCGGGTCCCGGGGCTGGGGGAGAGGGAAGTAGCCCTGCAGGGGGCGCCAACCAGCAAGCTCCCCGGGCCGGGTTCCCAGGGGGCCCTCCTAGAGACAGCCCAGAACCCGCCTCTGAGAGATCCTACGGAGGTGGTAGGGAGCTGAGGCATTTCTAATCAGCTCGCCTTCCGTCTTGTGGCCAAGGGCTGTCCCCAGGAGAGCCCTGCGGGCCAGCAGCGTGGCCTCTCACCATCAGAGCAGCGCTCGGCTGAGCGGCGAGCAGGTAGACGGTGCTCACTGACCGCAGCCGCCTTGGTGCCACGTTTTGTTTGACCGCCCCCCCCCACACACACACAAGAGCGGTCAGTGACTTCTCAAACTTTACTATAACCTGCGTGGCCATGTGACCCCAAAAAGGCTCTTTCCTCATCATTAAAAATCCAGCTTTAACCTTCTGAATTTGATTTTGGTGTATTGATGGGCCCTCATGTACCCCTCCCCCTCCTCTATGGGACACTCAGTCTGCATCTTAAGTCTACATGTCCCCCCTGCCAGGCACGTGCTCACGTTCACATCGTTTCTCAGGGCTTCATGGTGGCTGCACAGGGTGGCTTTCACTGTCCGTGTTTTATGGAGGAGGAAGCCGAGGCAGAGAGAGATTAAGGCACCAGCCCTGGGTCATGCAGTGGTGAAGTGGCCAAGCAGACCTCAGCCCTCATTTGCTGGATGCATGCCTGATCTGCGGTCACCATGTCAGCCCACAGCCCGGATTTGCCCCTATGTCAGCTGTGTGTCCCCAGCTGACCCCATGGTTGTCGCACCTGTCCCTGGTCCTGACCTGCTGGCTCTGGAGCCCCACAGACACCTTAAGATCCCCAGGCCTCTAGGCGGCCTTCGCTGCTAGGTTGGGCAGCCTGGCACCCTGCCCTCCACTCTCCCCCAGGTGAGACGGCCCTGCTAAGGGCAGCCAGACCCTCAGGGGTGCTGGGGAAGGAAGTCTGGCATTCAAACGCTGTGCTTTGAACACTTGGGGAAGGGAAATGGCAGGACAGGGGCTGGGGCCAGAGCTTTAGGGGCTCTCCCCAGGGGTGAATCAGGGCTCCAGAGAAGGGCAGATTCGGGACAAGTATGAAAGCCCAGGACCTGGATGGGAGATGGATAGCGGGGGAGGGCAAACCCCTGATCCCACTTCAGCTCCCCAGTCTCTGGCATACTGAGGACAGGGCCCAGGCCGAGGCCTCACCCAGCACAGGTGGGTAAATGGGGGTGAGAGGGGATGGGCCAAGTATGGCTAAATTGAGGGGGCCACGGATTGGTGGCCCTGGATCTGGGTTATCATGGGAAACGCTCCCTCTCTCTTTGTCTTTGTGGGAGGTCTCTGTTTTCCTGGCTATTTTGGGGGGTCTCTGAAGGTCTCTAAAGGTCTCTGAGTACCCTGGGGTCTTGGGGATTTTGAGCTGTTCTAGGTATCTCTGGGATTCCTGAAGGCCTCTGGGTGTCCCTAAATACTTCTGGAAGTCTCTGTGCCCAGAGACTGGCCCTTCCTGGCGCTCAGGCTTGTTTCAGACCCTGCAGGGCAGACCAGGCAGGGAGAAGGGGGAGTGTGGAAGTGTGACTCTGGAAGCTTCTGGTCCCCCTCTGGCAGTGGAGCCCAGACTGTCCTACTTCCCCTAGCCTGGCCATGACCTGCTGGGGCCACAGCAAAAGGTCCCAGATGTCAGGCCCCAGGCCCATCAGATTGCTGCCATGTTCCAGAATGCAGGACCTCCCCACATGCTAGGAATTTCTAGACCCCCAAATCCCAGGACCTAGGCCTCCCAAATTCCAGACCCCTTTAAATGTTCTAGACTCCAGGTCCCGTTGGTTCCCCAGCCCGACCTCCAGAACCCACTAGCCCAGGCCCCAAGCCTGCCTCCCTCAGCCCCAAATACACATATAACCCCTGTGCCTGGCACTTCCTCATTTCCTCATTTCCTCCTGTTCTAAGAGGCCTTAACACTGGTTGCTGCCTACTCCTCCCAGGGTGTGGGCCACGGGGGACATCCACCCACACCCAGGCCTAAGGCTGGCTGCTGCCGTCCGTCCCTTTCATCCCCAAAACCTGATGGTCTTTATGTGTGCTTGTTGCCTGAGTTCAGTGTTTTAACTGAAAAACATAGATGGTTCTCCCTCCCATCTGCCTGCTGCTAAGATATAATCACAAATGTTCATTTTTTGTGTTTCATCCAACGTTTCTTTAGCCAGTTGAAATCTAGGAGTTTATTGTTTGTCTCTCTTTTTTTTTTTTTTTTTTAAGATTTTATTTATTTGAGGGGCGCCTGGGTGGCTCAGTTGGTTAAGCGACTGCCTTCAGCTCAGGTCATGATCCCGGAGATCTGGGATCGAGGCCTGCGTCAGGCTCCTTACTCAGCAGGAAGCCTGCTTCTCTCTCTCTCACTCCCTGTGCTGTGTTCCCTCTCTAGCTGTGTTTCTCTCTGTCAAATAAATAAATAAACTCTTAATTTTTTTTTTAATTTATTTGAGAGACAGGAAGAGCACAGGGGGGAGTGAAAGTGAGAAGCAGATTGACCAGGGCTCCATCCCAGGACCCTGGGATCATGACCTGAGCCGAAGGCAGATGCTTAATGACTGAGCCAACCAGGTGCCCCTAAATCAATAAAACCTTTAAAAAAAAAAAAGAGTTGCCACCTTCCCTGCTTGCTTCTCACTTTTATTTTCCTCTGCATTGCTTCTTCTACCTGTCCCCTAGTTTCCCGGTGGATCCTGCATGTCTCTGGTCTCTCCAACTGCTACGAGAAGCCCCCAGGAACAGGGATTTTGTCTGTTTTGTTCAGGGCTATATGCATAGCTCCTAGACCAGTGCGTGCCACACAGTAGGTGTTTTACAAAGGTTTGTAGAAAAAGATGAATGAGTCTTTCCTTATCAGTTCATAGAGCTCTATCATTCTGTTTTTATGACTCTGAGAAACCCCCACCCCAGGATGGATGAACTGTCATTTATCTACCCAACCCCTTAGGTTGCTTCCTCTCCCCACCCCCATAATATGAATCATCTCCTAGCACAGCCATCCTTTTGCCTTCCTTCTTTTTAAATGGTTCAAATGACACTTAACATGACATTTACCATTTTAGCCATTTTATAGTGAACAATCTGGGGGGGGAGGGTTTAGTACATTCCCAGTGTTTTGTTTTGTTTTGTTTTGTTTTGTTTATTTGACACAGAGAGAGAGACAGCGAGAGAGGGAAGACAAGTAGGGTGAGTGGGAGAGGGAGAAGCAGGTTTCCTGTTGAGCAGGGAGCCCAATGCAGGGCTGGATCCCAGGGTCCTGGGATCATGACCTGAGATGAAAACGGATGCACTTAACGACTGAGCCACCCAGGTGCCCTCATTTCCAGTGTTTTGCAAGTACCACCAACATCTAGTTCCAGAACATTTCCATTGTCCCAACTGGAAACCCTGTCCCCAGGAGCAGTCCCTCCCCCTGTGCCTCCCCCAGCCCCTGGCAACCACCAGTCTGCTTTCTAGTCTCCATGGATTTGCCTGTTCTGGACATTTCCCATCAATGCAGTCACAGGCTATGTGGTCTTTTCTGTCTGACTTCTCTTACTCAGCGTCATGTTTTCAAAGTTCATCCATGATGTGGCGTGTGTGAGGGCTTCGTCCCTTTTTATGGCTGAGGAACATTGTGCTGTGGTTTATCCACTCATCAGTTAGTTCATGGCTCTGCTGTCCTTGTCACTTTGTAAAAGTGAATTTTTTTTTAAGGATTTTATTTATTTATTTGACAGAGAGATCACAAGTAGGCAGGGAGGCAGGCAGAGAGAGAGGAGGAAGCAGGCTCCCTGCTGAGCAGAGAGCCCGACACGGGCCTCGATCCCAGGACCCTGAGATCATGACCTGAGCTGAAGGCAGAGGCTTTAACCCACTGAGCCATCAGGCGCCCATGTAAATGTGAATTTTTCAGGAGCATCCCAGAAGAGGGCTGCTGGGTCAGAGGCACAAGCGTTTGTGACTCAGGTGGCCTGTGTCGCTGGGCCTCCCACTGGTACCGGGCCCCATACGCTCCCACAGCAGAGCCATGGGCTGCCAGTGTCCCCATAGCCCCACCAGCACCGAACATTATCATGCTTTTGAAGTTTTACCAATCTGATGGGGGAAACACTGGGTACCTCAGAGTTGCAATTTGTAATTTTTCTGTGAGGATTGCATACCTTTGGGTGTGTTGGATCAACGATTTGCAACTTTCCATAAAGTCTCAGTTCAAAAGCTTTGGTGAATTCCTCTGAGTGTGAAGATGTAAAGGGACAGAGTTTGAGGAGAGGCGAAATCATGAGGGAGTGGATGTCAGCTTCCCACGGTTAAGGAGAAGGCTTTTAGCATTTATCGCATTTTACAGATGTGGAAACTGAGGCACAGAGTGCTTAAGGCTGCACTGTGAGTCAGGGTCTGGAATGGATTTAAACCTGGTCGGCCTGGTGCCAGAACCCCGGTGAAGATGAGACCCTTTCCTAGCCCTTCATCTCCTCCTTAATCTACTTTTGTTGATACTCTTTGGGTCTGATTCAGACCTCCCGTCCTCTGGGACTCTGGCCTCCTCCCCAGGTTCCCCATCTCCAGACACCAGGCTCACTCTGGAGGAAACTTTTGACACAGTACCCATCCACTGCTCACACATCTTCCTTGGCTCCCCACGGCCTGGGAATAATGTCCCACTCCTCAGCCTGGCTTCTGAAGCCACTGCCTACCCCCTGCCCACACCACCAGTTCCTCCTCTTAGCCTATCCACTCCAGCCACTCCACTCCTGAGCACACGGTCCCAGCCAGCCATGCTTTCTCAAGCTGCAGTGCCTCTGCTCCTGTTGTGACTTCTGCCTGGAATCTGCCCTGCATTTATTTCTGCCAGCTACTGTGGCTCATCTTCCAAGCTCCAGACTCCACATCTCCTTCCCCATGGAACCCTCCTCACAGCCCCCTCTGGGGTGGAGGCATCACTGTACTGGAGCAGGAGTTCTGAGTCTGTGGGGGAGGCTAGCAGCTTGGAAAGCCAAAGGCAGGTTTTAGAAATCCTTGGCAAAACCCTATTCATGTGTTGAAACCCCAATTCTTTTTTTTTTTTTTAAGATTTTATTTATTTGACAGAGAGAAACACAGCCAGAGAGGGAACACAAGCAGGGGGAGTGAGAGAGGGAGACGCAGGCTTCCCGCTGAGCAGGGAGCCTGATGTGGGACTTGATCCCGGGTCTCCAGGATCACAAGCTGAAGGCAGTCGCTTAACCAACTGAGACACCCAGGCACCCCTGAAACCCCAATTCTAATGCTTCCTCCTCCAGGAAGCCTTCCAGGACTCTGTCTCGCTCCTGGACCTGACCTGACTCCACTGGACAGGGTGTGTCTTGTCTGTATTTAGCTCTGTCTTTTCTGAGGACTTGGATGCTTCACCAGAACCTGGCCATACAGAGGCCTTTAGGAAGTCCAGTATGGATAATTGTTGAATGAACACAGAATGCATGGGTTGGGCGCCAACTGAGCTGCCACCAGGAAGCGAGTTGATGAGGTAGCAGTCGGTCGTTTGGGGTATTAATGGGGGACATTTAGTCACTGGGTTCCAGCAAAAGAGAAGCAGGTCGCCCCTCCCCCTCCCGTGAGAATCCTGGGCCCGAGGCCTTGCAGGGGGGCGGGTCTCAGTGTCTTCATTCTTCCCCTCAGCATTGCACCCGGACACCAGTTCCTCTTCCCCTGAGTCGCTGGGTGCAGGTCCTGAGGAGCGCCCTGGACCACAGCGGATCCACGGAGGGTGCTGACCACTTCGGCCCCACGTCCAGGTGAGCCACCACGCAGCCCCTCCTTCGCCGGAGCCTCCCACCACCGCCGAGTCAAAAGCGTGGCGGGGGGCGGGGTAACAGGAAGATAGGACAGACGCGCTAGAACTTGAGTCCCAATCAAGCCAGACTGGAGGGTGTTCCTTACAGCAGCCCGGTCAGACCCCAACCCGAGACTCCCAGCACCCCGCAGTTCTGCGAGGAATAATTAGCGCTGCCCCAGGCGGGCCGTTTCCGGGGCAACCGCCTATTTTGCATATGGTCGCGTCTTGGCCAATGAGGGCGCCTGAAATATTCGTGGCGGGGGCGGGGGGGATGAGGTTGGGAGCGGCGACTTAACTCGGAGGGGCTCCACTGGGAGAAGGGGAAGGGCTGACTGGAGGGGGTCTTCTCTGTGCCTTCCAGGACCGTCGGGCGCAGGTTAAGTACCCATTCCCCAGAGGTGGAGACTGAGGCCAGAGGCCAGAGCCAACCAGAGGGGAAGCAAGCGAAGGCCTACGTTTTACCGTTTCAGAAGCAGCCTGGACCACTCTGAGATAATAATAATAATAACAATATAATAATACAACACAAGCAGTGAGGGTGAGGTGACCACAGGCTAAGTTCCAGGCCTGGATTCGGGTGTCTCTGCCTAGGTTGCTGGAATGGGGGGCTCCCTGGCGTGGATGCTGTTGTTGCCACTGCTGCTGCAGGATCCAGCCAGACAAGTATTTTCCTGCAACGTGTCCTCCGCGAACGTGGACTGGAACAAAGAGTTCACAGACATATGCCTGAATTTCAGTGGCCAAGGCCTCAGACTGCCCCGGAACCAGTCTTTGCAGGCCAGGGACCTGCTCCATCTTAATCTGTCTGGGAACAGTCTCCGAGAGCTACCACTATCCTTCTTTAAACTCCTGGGAAAGCTGGAGGACCTGGATGTGACGAACAACCCACTGTACCGCGTGGACAGGGAGCTGGCCATGAGCTGCACACTTGACCTGAAGGCTGACTGCAGCTGTGTGCTAGAATCCTGGCACCAGGTCCGACGGGACAACTGCTCTGGCCAGCTGCCTCTCCAGTGCCGGAACAGAGCTACTGGAGCCTGGCACAATGTCTCTGCCTTCCTGGAGGCTGGCTGCCCCCCTGGCCCGTCCTTGATGACCATCTGGGCACTGGTGGCCAGTGGAAGCCTGCTCCTGGGACTCACAATCATTGGCCTAGTGCTGGCCTGGAGACTCCGAGGCCGCCGGAGGGTCAGTAACCGGGACCTGGACAAAATAAGGGCTGCTCAGGATGGTTCTCGGTCTGGTTCTGGCAAGCAGCCGAGATACAGTAGCCGGGGCCTCAGCCCGAAGCCCCCAGCAGATGCCATGCCCAGACCCTCCACCCCCGACTATGAGAATGTATTTGTGGGCCAGCCAGCTGCCGGGCACCAGTGGGCTGAACACGGGTAAGTGATTCACATCTGCCTGCAAGACTCTGGAACTGGATGGCTGGGGGTCAAATCCCTGCGCCACCTCTTGTAGGCTGTGTGATCTTGGGCCAGTTGATTTCCCTCAGGGCCTCCATTTGCTCATCTGTAAAATGGGGATAATAACAGCCTCCACCTAATAGAATTAGGATAAGATTTAAGTGAGTTCCTGTATATGAGACAAGTTTCCTCCTTCGTGATCTGCAAACTGAGTTTCTGGTGGCCACGGATGGGGAGAGAGGAAGCAAGTGTTTCAGGCCCAGTAGGGGCTTCGCGGAAGTAGTCGGTGGCCTGGGCTCAGATCCTGTGTGACCCAGGGCTATTTCGGGGCCTCCGTTTCAGTCTCTGTGTATGGGAACAGCTCCCCTTTCCACATGTTCTTTCGACCAGTGAGAGGCTCAGAAAGCTGCATCCTTCTCTCCCCCACAAAGCCCTGACACCTCTAGATTTGGCTGAACTTGGATGAGTTCAACTTTTCCAGGTTGGGCAAGGCACTGAAAGGAATTGCTGCAGGGCGCCAGGCCTGGAGGTGGGACAGAATGGAGACTCTTCTGTGAAATCAGTTTGAGAAGGCGGGACATCAAGCTGAGGCTAGAGGAGGCTGGGACAATCCAAGCAGGAATGGAACGGGGTCATGCACGGGTGTGGGGTGTAGACGGGGGAATCCACAAAGTGGGGAGGCTAGTGGGAAGCTGCGGCTGAGAAATGAGAGAATATGCAAAGTAGATGCAAATAGGGCTCAAAGGCAGAAGTGGCCTGCAGAAGGGAGCTGAAGGCACTAGACTCTTGAAGGCAGCTTGGGCTGTGATGCTCACCCCTGCCTCGCTGTCACCAAAGCCTCAGGACCAGTCTCCTCCGAAAACATTGCTTAGAATGCGATCTGTCATTCCCACCCTGGTTGTACAAACAGAGGCTCTGGGAGGCATGGGAGTGATTTAGCCCAGGTCACACAGTGAGTCAGAAGAGTCTAACTCCCAGTCCTGTCTACCCCCAGACAGGAACTTATGTGTTTGGAGTGATTCATTCTAAAATGTGAATATCTGATGGATACCACGTGCCCGTATGGTTAGAAAGTTCCCGAAGCAAGAGGTCTTTGTGGGGGATGGTTGAGGGGTTCTTGTCTACCATACATAGCTACGTAATGCTATGGATGCAGAAACTGAGACTCAAATTTATTTCTGTATTGAAGGCTACAGAGGTTGTTTCAGAGAATCTGATGGAAACATTTCCTAGCTGAAAGGGCACTGTTTGGCCCTAGCCACTTGTGTCCATGTGGCTGGTGTGACCAGAGCTTCTGATTTTTCAAGAGGAAACTGAAAACTGAATCTAGAATTAAAAAAAAAAAAAAACACAAACAACTGAAGTCTAGACTTTAATGTAAGAAATGAGCTGAAGAGGAAACTGAAAACTGAATCTAGAATTAAAAAAAAAAAAAAACACAAACAACTGAAGTCTAGACTTTAATGTAAGAAATGAGCAACCACCTCAATTTTAAGGAAGAAAACAATTCGACCAGGGGCTTGAGGTCCTTGGACCAGAGCCTTACAACGCTAAATCCATGGAATCTTCCCTAAATCCCTGGCCCCCATCTCCTCTCCTCAGAGAAAGTTGAGAGGCTGGAAGAACACTGCCCTGTGCCTCAGTTTCCTTGTATGTAAATAGCGGGAAGGGACTCAGGTGCCCAGAAATTTTCTTGCCTCTCAAAGCTGACATGTCTGCCTCTGAGTGCTCCCTCCTCTCGCATCTCTCTCTCCTCAGGGCTCACGCATCAGAGGACAGCGACTTCTACATGAACTACGAGGGCCCCGACCATGCCTCCCAGCCTGTCTACTGCAACCTGCGGTCGATGCCCCAGACCCCACTGGACGAAGAGGATTACGTGATCCCCGGGTGCTGAACCTTTGATGCCCTGACCTCCAACCTGCTGTCTTCTATGTGATAGGGCATTCTGGCTCTTCCCTGGCCTCCGCCTTCCCACCTGAGGAATGCGGACAGAGAAGGACCATCCCTGAGGCCCCGGCGAGGCTCTTCAGCTCCCTCTCCAGCTCCCTCTCTGCTTCTCAGCCCCTCAGCTGCTGGAACGGGGGGGGAGGAGGAGAGGCTCTGACATGGGGACAGGAGGGTCAGTTCATGAGCTCTGTCATCACCTTCCTGTCAGTGTGCAGGCTGAGTTTAATAAACGCCTCAGGGATGACAAAGCTGCTGGCTCAGGGCAAGTGGGTCCTTTGAGGTGGGGATTCCCTAAGCTCCCCAGACCAGATCGTCTGAGACTCCTGAATTGTTTCCCACTCTTGGTCTATCCCCTCTGTCCCTCTCAGGGCCCATTCCCAGCCACTTGGTACCCAGACTCAGCCCCCAGGGTGGCCCACATCAGCCCCAGAGGGATCATTATAACTTACAGACAGGACTGTGCCCCTCCCCTGCTCACACACCCTCTGTGGCTCCCCACTGCCCCCCAGGACTTCAGCCTGGCGGCTGAGGCCTGCGTGATTCTGCCCTACCCACCTCACTATTACTGCCTTCTTCTATCCTTCTGTCCTGGTCTAAGCCTCCTCACCACACAGCCCACCTCACTTCTGAAATTTTCATTCGCCCATGCCATTCCTTTTGCCCAGAATGCCATCCCCTTCCATCTTTTCTCACTCTTAAACATCTTAATACAGGTGCGGAACCCTGGTCTGAGTGTCAGGAGGCATGGGTCCAAGTCCTGACTCTGCCATTAACAGGCCCTCAGTTTCCCCATCTGCACAACAAGGCAATTAGACAGTTTCTGCAGCTATTTTAACTTAATATGCTGAGATGCCTTAACTCATCCTTCAAGGCTAGGTTCAATGCCACTCTACTGACAAGTCTTTTTCAGTTCCTCCTCAGGCAGAGTAATTCACTCCCAGAGCTCCGTGTGTTTCAAGAGTTTGCTCAAATCCGTGCCTCAGCTGGATTTCCTGTCAGCACCTCCCAGCCTGGCTCCTGCCAACCCTCCAATCTAGGGGAGACAGCTGCTCACAGACACCCTCAGTCCTGAAAGGTCAAGCCTGGGCTGGACAGAGGGATGGGGCCAAGGGCTCCAGAGGGAGACGAATGAAAGAGTTAGGAAAAGGCTTCGCATAAAAAGGGAATCTGGAGCGGGTTTTGAAGGATGCGTAAGTGTTTGAGAAGCGGAGAGGACACACATACTGGGCAGGGGGACCTGCCTTGTAAGTAGGTATGAAAAGGCACACAGGCATAACAATGTTCAGCAAAGGCGACAGCTGATATTTGGGGAGATGCTCACATGGCATCTGCCAGCTTTGGGGGACCCTGGGATTGTGCTTAATTTTGAGGCTTTCTTGGGTTCTCCAACATTTGGGAATGATCTGAGGTGGCAGAGAGAACCCGTGTTTTCAGCTTTCTTGAACGCCTGCATCCCCACCTTAGACACTGTTCTCATGCCCCCTCTTGCACCCATCATTTGCCTTCCTCACCTCTGCATAAATCAGTTCCCAGCCTGCCCCAGCTCCTACTCCTTCACATCTCCCCTCGGCTCTTCAAACACACGCACACCCCTCGCCACCATTGGTGGACTCTACCCCACCCCACCTCTTTGGTCCTGTTTTCAACAGTTTTGCCACTGAACATGGAGCTTGTTCCCACCCCAGGGCCTTTGCACCTGCTGTTCTGATTTCCACAAATGCCCATTCTCCACCTGCTCCCCTGGGTCCTGTTCTTCCTCCAGGTCTCAGTTCAGATGCCATCCCCTCCCACAACCATCTAAATTACCTCTTGCTCTAGTCATTAATGCATTCCCTGGGTTGACTCTTCGCACAATTCATACCTCAGTCCACCACTTTCTTATTATTTATCTTTGTACTCGCTTGTCTCCCTCACTTGACTGAGCTCAGATGGGGTGCTCTTGCCTCTCACTCCTGTGTCCTGAGTGCCCAGTCAAGGCCTGGCACAAAGCAGTTGTTCGCCGAACATATTCAGGGACACCTACAATCATTCAGGTCTGTCTCTGGGTGGCAACATTCGCAGGGCACACGCCTCACTCACTTGCTGCAAGTAGGTCCTTTGTCCTCCAGGCCCCCATGACATTTCCTTTCAGAGAATCTCAGCAGACAGGTATGTGGTGAGGGGAGGGGATGGATCTGGCACATCTCAGGGATTCCAAAACCCTAAGTAGGAAGATTAGATAACACGGGAGATGCCAAGTGCATGAAAATGTTCTTCACAATGCATTTCTTTTCTTTTTTTTTTCTTTTTTATTTGGCTGCTTGGAGTTTATTTTCTACTTGGTGCAAGGCACACAATTATAGGGCGTCAGGGAGACATGCATGTGGCTTGGATAGTGAAGAGTGAGGTTCTCTCAACTTCCTTTTTGGTGTTTTGCTGTTTTGATATAAAAAAAAAACCCAAAACCCTCAACTGCTTCTACTTGCTAGCCTGCCTTGTCTAGGGGGAGGGGAAAAGAGGGGAAAGGCTCTGAGCGCCTTCTGATGGCTAGGGGTAGCCACAGGACTGGGGCGAGGTGGCCAGGCTGGCCACAGAGTTGCTTCCTCACGGCTTCCAGAGCCAAGTCATCGGTGATCCTGCCGCCGGAGGCCTGGAGAGACTCTGAGGGTTCTGCAGTCAACACTGCAGCCATGTATGGGAGAGTGGACTTCCTGAAAAAGCAGCTCACCCATCAGGGACCCAGGTCAGCCTTGGGGAGACCAGGGTGGTGAGGGATGGCTTCCCCAGGATACTCTGCACTTCCGCAGGAGCTGTCACTGGAAATGGATCACAGACAGCGCTGGTAATGTCCACGGGTGGTCTGGAGGGGACGGCTATGCTGTCACTTGTGGGCTGGTGGAAACCAAGTGCAGGCAGAGCCCCATAACTCCCAGCTGCCTTAGTTGCACAGGGCGTGCCCTCCCCACTCTGCCCTTGCTCTTTTTAATGAAAGAACAGAGGTACCATTAACATGGAGGGAGGTGCCCCAAATAGAAGTGATGGGACTCTTCTATGTCGGGACGACCTCACACACAATACACTTGGCCGCAGATGGACATGACTCTGGGCTGCCTGTGTTTGGAAAGGTGACTCCAGTGCAAAGAGAGACAGCGGGACAGTGAGAGACAGGGCCACATAACCACATAAACAGGAATACTGAGAGATGAGATACAGAGGGAGACCGACACCCAGAAGGGTCTCAGAAACAGGAACAGAGAAACAAGGAGATAGAGAAGCAGAGACAGGGAGAAGGGTGTCCTTGGCCGTGCACTGGTGTGAGGGGCACCACCCAATTGTCTGACATCTCAGAACGCTCCCCTGCGCGTTTCCTGATCGGTTCCACTCACCTCGATATCAGGTCCCCTGTAAGAATTGAGGCTAAGGAGGGGATGTTTCTTCCCAAGGTCACTAGCTTCATCCTGGACACCACCAGGCTCAGGTCAAACTCCTTTATTTTTATTACCACGGTTTTAAATAACACCGTCAGACCAGCCCTCCCCAGCCTTCCAGTCCCCAGGGAGAGCATCTCAATAAATTAATAATAAATACAAACTTATAAATACAGAGCTTTCGGAGGGACGGGGTAGACAGCAGTGGTGGGAATTGGGGTATCTCGGGTCCCACAAGTCCATCCGACTGGCAAGGATCTCTGAGGTCGCTTCCACTGCTCACGAGCCATTAGTGAAAGGCTAGGACCGCTCATATGCAGTGGCAGTCCTTCGCTACGAGATCGTCGAAGGGCGTAAGCGACACGCGACCGTCGCTGTCTCGGTGCATGAGCACCACCGGCTCATAGCTGGCGGGCACGCAGCACGGCGCAGGCGCGACGTCGGGATTCAGGCCGTGCAGGCGCGCCTGCATCTGCGCGTGCGTGTTAGCCGAGCGGTACTGACTTGGGCACGCGCCAATACACATGCGCACGTCTAGCTCGCGAGGCGCCATCACCCAGCTCGCCCAGCCCAAGTCCTCAAGCGACGCGCGCAGGCTTTGCAGGCGGCAACAGCGCCCCTCCCCGAGGGGGCAGTCGTCCCCGGCGTGCGCATGCGTGTTGCGGCGCCCCCTGGCCGCGCTTGGCCGCCAGTGCAGCTCAAGCTGGGGACGTGCAGAAGGCAACGTTGCTCCCAGCCGTCCCCACCGAGGCAACAGTCGCAGGCGTACTGCGGGCGCCTGAGAACCTCCGGGTCTGAGTTGACGTTGTAGCGGCCGAGTCACGTCCCACGATCTCGGGTCCTTCGGGGACAGCCTGAGCAGCGCCCGATGCAGGCGGGAGGCTGCGGGGAGCCCCTCAGTCAAGTCGGCCCGGGCGATGCTCAGGTGCAGGTGGCCGCCCGGCCCAAGGCGCACTGAGGAAGAGAGGAAAGCCAGTCAACCACGGGACTACTATGCGCCAGGCGCGGAGTGCCCAATTCCTCCCACACACCAGGCTGCATCCCACCTCAGGGCCTTTGTACAAGCTGCTCCCTCTTCCAAGCACAAGGTTCCTCTGAACCTCGGCATGGCAGGCTACATAACCCTCCAGCCTGCCTAAAATAGGCACTGCCCTGTTTTGTTTTATTTCACTGTGTGTCATTTCATCTCCTCTACTGACTCCCCTCAGCAGGGATTTATGTCTGCTTGGTCACCAATGTGTCTGGCATACAGTGGGTACTTAGCAAATACGCGCTGAAATTAGGGCGCCTGGGTGGCTCGGTTAATCCTCTGCTTTCAGCTCAGGTCATGATCCCAGGGTCCTGGGATTGAGCCCCATGTTGGGCTGCCTGCTCACCTGGGAATCTGCTTTTCCATCTCCCTCTGCCCCTCCCCACCCCTGCTTGTGCTCTTTGTCTCTCTCTCTCTCAAATAAATAAAATCTTTAAAAAAAAAATACTGGCAGGAATTAATGTCTACATAATATTTAGAGAGACGAAAGTCCAACCACTGTTTCTGCCTCCTGTGGCAGTCGAAACATTTCATCGAATGTTTGTGCTGAGGCTAGCTACTGTGTTTTCAACCCTCTAGGTCTTGGTTTCTGAAAATGAAGGCTATCTGGATCCCCAGGATTCTCAGATCCCTAGGCTGGTACAGGTGTTGGAGATTTTTTTTTTTTAAGATTTTATTTATTTATTTGACAGAAACACAGCTAGAGAGGGAACACAAGCAGGGGGAGTGAGAGAGGGAGAAGCAGGCTTCCAGCTGAGCAGAGAGCCTGATGAGGGACTCGATCCCGGGTCTCCAGGATCATGAGCCGAAGGCAGTCGCTTAACCAACTGAGCCACCCAGGCGCCCCAGGTGTTGGAGCTATTGCCGCGACTAGGGTTTGAGAACTCACTAGGCTCAGAGAGGACAGGAGAATTACCTGGAGTCTCACAGCTCTAGTAGGATTAGGGCAAGATAGTAATGTTCCATTCTGGCCTTACACTCTTTCCCTAACCCCTCCCACTTCCCAGCATAAACCAGATCTCCTGTGCCCTCTCTTCCCCTTAGATCTTCCATGGATGGCGAGAAAATATCTCCTCCTTCCCTAAGGCACGTGCCGTGTGTGACTTTAGTAGTGTGGTGTCAAGGGATTGCATCAGATTTGGAACGTGTACAGGCAGATTCCACCTATCGCTGGGCTGCGCTGCTCTCCTCTGCTCCCCGCACCTTGCCAGCTCTGCTGGCTCCCCTGTATCCTCTCCCCTGGATTGCGCACTCTCCCCCAACCCTTACATCCAAGGACATGTGCCCCCCCCAACACACACACCCTGCCACACGACTTTGTCTCTGGGAGTTCCAGGCTCTGTGAGTTTTCTAAAGCATCCCTAGCTTCTCAAGCCTCAGTTTCCCCATTTGCAATCTGTAACATCTCACTCTGGCCAAGTCGCACCTTATCTTGGCAAAAACCGGGCCACCAGCTCCCCCGTCAGCCCCCAGGTGGATGTTCTTATTCAATTCACAGATGGGGAAACTGAGGCTCAGTGGCAGACCTGGGGCCCTATGATTCAGAACCACTGGTTAGATGATGGTAGCTACCTAGGGGACGGAGGTCTCTTAGATTTCACTCACGCTTTGGAGAGAGTATCTGGACTGGAGCCACAAGGACGAGGTCAGAATTTGAATCCGCCCGGCTTTGGTTTAGCCGCAGCCTGGTCTGCAGGTGCTCATAGCGTTTCCGAAGCTCCTGGACTCTGGAGACATCTGTGCTGGAGTTCTCGTCTGAGGGTCCCGGAGAGGCCGGGAGATGCTCCTGGGCCAGAGACAGGGCGCCTCCCGAAGGCAGCCATGAGAACATCAGCAGCATCAGCAGCATGATAGGTGAGCGGTGTGGTGGTGTTAGTCCCTGTCCAGACATGCCCTGCTCTCTGAGCTCTGAACTGAGACACCGGCCGCTGCGGGACTGGCCTTTATAATCCCCGGACTTTGTCCGCCCCCGCCTGCCTGGTCCCTTCCGCCCTGGGTGCAGAGTAAACACTGAAGGGCCCACACTTGGCTGAGTCTTGGGCTGCTATTCAGGGGGAGGCTCTTTTGGGGGGGTTTATCCTGGAGAAACGGAGATATCCTCCCCCTAGAAGCCTCTCTGAGCCTCAGTATCCTCTGCTATGAGATGGGGACTTCCTCCCAGCCCACCACACTTTTGTCAAAAAAAAAAAAAGACTTGGGCGCCTGGGTGGCTCAGTGGGTTAAAGCCTCTGCCTTCGGCTCAGGTCATGATCTCAGGGTCCTGGGATCGAGGCCCACATCGGGCTCCCTGCTCGGCAGGAAGCCTGTTTCTCCCTCTCTCACTCCCCCTGCTTGTGTTCCCTCTCTGGCTGTGTTTCTCTCTGTGAAATAAATAAAATCTTTAAAAAAAAAAAAAAA
>PITA01007395.1:0-20252 GCA_004023965.1 Spilogale gracilis
AAAAAAAACAATAGTTGCATGTTCCACTGACTGAGCCTTAAAACAATATTTTTGGGTGCCTAGGTGGGTCAGTGAGTTAAAGCCTCTGCCTTCAGCTTGGGTCATGATCTCAGGGTGCTGGGATTGAGGCCCTCATGGGGCTCTCTGCTGGGCAGGGAGCCTGTTTCCTCCTCTCCCTCTGCCTGCCTCTCTGCCTACTTGTGATCTCTCTCTCTGTCAAATTAAAAAAAAAAAAAGATTTAAAAAAAAAGTGATTTTCAAGGGGTGCCTGGGTAGCTCAGTCAGATAAGAATCTGCCTACAACCCAGGTCATGATCTTGGGGGCCCTGGGATGAGCCCTGCATCAGGCTCCTTGCTCAGCAGGGAGTCTGCTTCTCCCTCTCCCTCTGTGGTCCCCCTCCAATGTGCTTTCTTTCTTTCTTTCTCAAATAAATAAATAAAATATTTTTAAAAATTAATTTTCGGGGCACCTGGGTGACTCAGTTGGTTAACCATTTGCCTTTGGCTCAAGTCATGATCCCACAGTCCAGTGATCAAGTCCAGAGTCAGGGTCCCCACTTAGCAGAGAGCCTGCTTCTCCCTCTGCCCTTCACCCCTCTTGTGCTCTGTCTCTATCAAATAAATAAATAAAATCTTTTGAAAAATGATTTTTTATTTTAAAAATATTATCCAAATTTAGTAAAAAAAAAAAAATCTGTGGACTAACAATTTACATTTGCCAAATTGCCAAATAAAAAATAGCATGTCTTGGGGCGGCTGGGTGGCTCAGTGGGTTAAGCCTCTGCCTTCGACTCAGGTCATGATCTCAGGGTCCTGGGATCAAGGCCGGGATAGGGCTCTCTGCTCAGCAGGGAGCCTGTTTCCCCCAATCTCTCTGCCTATCTGTGATCTCTCTCTCTGTCAAATAAATAAATAAAGTCTTTAAAAAAAAAAAGATTAAAAAAAATAGCACTCTTGAGGTGTGGGTAGCTCAGTTGGTTAAGCGACTGTCTTCGGCTCAGGTCAGGATCCCAGAGTCCCAGAATCGAGTCCCAGATAGAGCCTTGCATCGGGCTCCCTGCCAGGCAGGAAGACTGCTTCTCCCTCTCTCATTCCAGCTGCTTGTGTTCCCTCTCTAGCTGTGTTTTTCTCTGTCATGTAAATAAATAAGATCTTTAAAAAAAAAAAAAAGCACACCTTGCAGCTTTCCTTTTGTCCTACTGTTTCACATTTTATTTTTTTCTGTTTCACATTTTAAATAGAATGACAAACTTCAAATGGGACCCTGGGATGATGAAGCAATGGAAATGATTTAAGTTGTTTCTTCATTTTCACCATGTGCTATCGCTGTGTGTTTCAAATCTATAGTTGAAATAGAAGCATTTGTAATATAACAGTAGGGAAGCACGAACCACCAATGATTTGGAAGAATGTCCAACTTAATCTCAAAAGAAAGCAGCACATTGCTCACATGGCACAGGGACAATTTTCCAATATGGACTTTTTTCAATTAATTTCCATGTGAACTACATTGTCTATTAAAAAATAAGAAACAAACATTACAATGAAAATAAGTAAGAATAAGTTTCATGTGAAACACCTTGTAAAATAAAATGTAATGTGTATGTATATAATTATATAATGTTATCTATAGATATATAAAATTAAAGCTCAGAGTTTTCAAAATAACGGTTTAGGATGCCTGGGTGGCTCAGTGGGTTAAAGCCTCTGCCTTTGGCTCAGGTCATGATCTCAGGGTCCTGGGATCAAGGCCCACATCGGGCTCTCTGCTCAGCAGGGAGCCTGCTTCCTCCTCTCTGCCTACTTGTGATCTCTCTCTCCGTGAAATGAATAAATAAAATCTTTGAAAAAAAAAAAAAAAGTAACTGTTTAGACCTCAAGCCCGCAAAAGATTTTTTTGAGGGGAGGAGTGTTTAGAATTGCTGGCACATGGTGATCACACAAAAAAGCAGAAGGGCTTTAATTGGTTTTATTATTGTTTTTAAATTCCCTACAGACACTGCACTCCTTTATTGTCTGTACCTGGGCAGAAGGCGCCCCAATGCACCTCCTTTGGCATACTGCTGCTGTGCATTTAAGCTGGCTGAAGTCAGTTTTGTTAATTTCATCATATTTTACAATGCATTCAGGTTTTACTAGGGAAATGAAGAGGATTCATTTTTATTAAAAAAAAAAAAAAGAAACCACACACACATTCCTCCTCTAATAAAAATGACTGGCCAGTGACTTCCCTGTGTACTCCATTCTCCTAAATTGAAGAAATTCAACAGGAAAAGAATTAGAAAGGAACACAAGGGTTGAAAGGGCAAATTCCTGGAGGGTCAGATGGGCTATTGTCCAGGAGCCAGGCAGGCAGAGGAGAAATGGGCAACAAGGCTCTGCCCAAATTGAGTGGTTTTGGGAGCAGCCGCCTCTCAGGCTCCTGCAACCGTATCCTTTCAGGATGCAGGCCCATTGTTACCCAGATTGGTCCATTTTTTTCATGAGGAGATGATAATCAGGATGGCTGTGTAAGATCTCCTGATTTTTAAATGATGGAAATTAATTCAAACTCGAGAAAACGCTGTGCAGCGCAAACAAAACACGTCTCCAGCTGCAGCACGCCCCTAGGCTACCAATTTCCTAATGAAAAATGCAAATAGCGATTGAACCAGTTACAGAAGTCGAGAAAATATGCTTTATTCTCTGATCCTTTTCCTTTCCCAAAATGTGACATTTTAGAAAAATACAGATGTACTTACCTCATACCCATAATCAGCAGTTTAATGAGCAAAGTAGCGTAATTAAAGGAGATAGCTGGGAGGGGCCTGAATTCCCAGAGCAGGCCTTTCTCTTGAATGAGGACCAAGGATGGTGTCACCCAGATGCTTGTTGACTAAGTGATATACAGCAAATTTATTTAACCACTGGCAAACCACATTTCTTTTTCCAGGGCAATAAGTTAGAAGGTTATTTACTTCCCTTGGTTACAAAAAGAGGAAATACTTCTTCCAAGATCAAGGGAGCTGCAAGGAGCTCTGCAGGAGAAATTATTAACCATAAAGATGATTGAGAGCACAGAACCGGGCCTCTGCCCATTTGCCTCTCCGTAGCTGCGGGCATGGGTACCTTGGGAGAGGGGTTTTGCTCTGCCCTCTAAAAGCTTTCAGGCCCCGAGCCCCTGAGATTTGTAGTTAAGAAAACCAGTCTAACTTCTTCTGATGAGCTCTCATCTGATGTGGCATTTGCCATATTAAAAGAGAAGGTTCATTCAAATTAGAGATAACAATAGAGGCCGTTCCCCACATTTCCACAGGTAATTAGAGCTTTGTGTATTTTAATTAAAAAGATGTATAGCTAAATCCTCTAACAGACTTCCTGAGCATCCTTAAGGCTGCAGTCCTTGCAGGGGCCATACAGAATTAAAAGCAAGAATTCGGAGAAGGGCTTTGTCCTCAATGGCCTTTCAGAATGGTCTGCCTTAAGTGGAAGGCAAGCAGCCTGGTCCAGGCCTGCATGTGACCTCCCAGAGCCTGGTCTGCGCCTGGGAGTCTGTTCCAATGTCTAGGGAAAGCTTTGCATGGTTCCAGCCACACTGTTCAACCCAATAAAGGCCCCAGAGTTTAATCTCTGACCCTGAAGAGACGGGCCTAAGAAGGGCACTTACACAAAGCAACCCTCGTCTCCT
The DNA here is from genome assembly GCA_004023965.1 of Spilogale gracilis. NCBI lineage: Eukaryota > Metazoa > Chordata > Mammalia > Carnivora > Mephitidae > Spilogale > Spilogale gracilis. The sequence continues at coordinate 3,668 of PITA01007395.1, forward strand.
GTATGACAAGGGGGAAAAGAAGTGAAGTTTTCCCATTGTTCACACACCAGCTTCTTGAATGAGAAAATGTCTACTTGTACGTTATCTCTTTTCCAGCATTCCAGGCTGAATTCTTCTTCTTTTTTCTTTTAAAAACAAGGTGACAACAAAAAGATTAGAAATGATGATCATTAACAAATATCAGTGTGACCGGACTGTATTTTCCCAAATGTCTATTTCTAAAAGTTCTATCATCAGGGGCATTCAGGTGTTTGGGGCAAGTAGGCTGTTTCAACAAGAAACAAGAAGGGAAAAGAATAATGATCTTATCATACCAAACGAAGGGAGGCCAAGCTGCTGACCTCAATTTTTTTCTGGTGGGGTTGGGGTGGGAAGAGGGAATGACTATCTTAAAATTGCCCCAAACTATTAGAGCTTCACTAGATTACTACGAAGCTTTTCTTTACTTTTTTAAATTTAAAAAAAATATTTTATTTATTTATTTAAGAGAAAGTGAGAGAGAAAGAGTATGAGCTGGGAGGGGAGAGGGGCAGTGGGAGAGGGAGAAGCAGACTCTCCTTCAAACAGGGAGCCTGACTCACAGCTCATGGGATCATGACCTGAGCCACCCAGGCACCCCAAAGCTTTTCCTTTAAAATGTAATCTCTTCCAAATAACAACTCTCTAACAGTGAAATTTCAAGCATCAGTGAAGAAAAGCTCCTTTTATTTTATTTTTTTAAGATTTTATTTATTTGAGAGAGAGAAAGTGTGCACATGAGCAGTAGGGACAGACAGAGGGAAAAGCAGACCCCCCTCTGAACAGGGAGCCAGACACCCCATCCTGGTGCCCAAAAAGCTACTTTTAGAGAGAGACATACTGTTACTCAAAACAGTATGATAGAAACACTTTATATCTTCTCCTCCAGGCTCAGTTGGCCCTACAAACCTGCTTACAAACAGGACCCCTTGAAATCCTAACCCCAACAGGCCTCAGAGAACTTACAAAGATTTAGAAAGTGGTGGAACTATCCCAAAATCCTCGACTCTGGCAGAAGTTATTCGTGCCCCTTCATCCCATTTACTCAATTTTGAAACATCTCTTCTCATAGAGAGACAGATAGTCTAATGGTTAAGTCTCTCTCTCTCTCTCTCTCTCTCTCATTCTCTCTCTCTCTCTCTCTCTCTTTTTAATTCAGTAGGCTCCACGCCCAAGGTGGGCTTGAACTCATGACCTTGACATCAAGAGTCATGTACTCTACTTACTGAACCAGCCAGCTGCCCCTCTAATGGTCAAGTCTCTTAACAGCGGTGTGTTTGGAGTTATAATGCCCAGGACTGAACAACTATGCAACTTACAGTAGAAGCTCTCTTGATTCGTCTCCAGTGAACCAACTCACTTAACTAACGTACGCAGTGGCCTGGCTGATGTCCACTGCCCCTATTGTATGCTTGGATATCTCTACTACATCTGAGCATTGTAGTTTCAACTACTTTTAAATAACGAAATCAACTATAAGGCATACCTTACAGTGTTCAAGGGGAGGTCTTCAAATGCACAGCAAGTTATAGAGGTCATTAGTTGAGAGATTTTATCTATCTTCCCTGAGTTTGGGACCAGTTTCAAAGATGAGTAAGTATATGTTTCAATTCTGTTGTTTTGGGTGCTAAGTAAAACATTATAGCAAAAGCGGTTACACTGGGGGACCTGGCTGGCTCAGGCAGTGGAGTGAGCAACTCTTGATGTCAGTTGTGAGTTAGAGCCCCATGTTGGGTAGAGATTACTTATAAAGAAAAAAAAATTTTTTTTAAGATTTTATTTATTTGAGTGAGAGAGAGAGAGCATGAGAAACAGCTAGCAACAGTGGGAGAGAATCAGAAGAAGCAGGCTCCCCACCAGCAGGAAGCCCCATGCAAGACTAGGTCCCAGGACCTGGGGATCATGACCGTAGCCGGAAGCAGGTGCCTAACTGACTGAGCCACTCAGGCGCCCCAAAATAAATTAAAAAAAAAAATGCTCACACATCACTCGGTTTCCGTGCTTAAACTATGGTTGGTACACACTAAAGGCTTGCTGTCATTTCTCTCATCTTCTTTCTCTCTCCCTTGTTACTCAATGCTTCCCGCTCTACCACTAAAAAATAAAGTCAAAACTATGTAAAGTAACCCGAACTTTCGGAAATTCTCCTCAAAATGTCATTTGTGGATGAAATCATGCTTTGGTGTGATTACAGAAGATTACATATGATTGGGGCACCTGGGTAGCTCAGTTGTTAAGCATCTGCCTTCAGCTTAGGTCAAGATCCCGGAGTCCTGGGTTCGAGCCCCACATGCTCAGCCAGAAGCCTGCTTCTCCCTCTCTCACTCCCCTGCTTGTGTTCCCTCTATAGCTGTTTTATCCTCTGTCAAATAAATAAATAAAAATCTTAAAAAAAAAGATTCCATATGATTATTAACAAATCCTAATATTGCTGACAAAGGAGTAGGAACTAGAGGCCAGGCAGGTGTCTTCTGCAGAGCGCTCTACTTCCTCCTTCAAGGACCATCTCTATGCTCAAATAATACTGAAAAGAAATATGAAAATATGGTTAATTATGGCTTATTTTCTGCAGAATCAAGGGATGAGGGCAAATGCGGAAGACGTACGTCCTTATTGGGCTGAGGAATATTTGTATTTTGAAAAGGTGTGGACACAAGATCCCCCAGGGTTACTCTAATATGCACCCCCTAGCCTGGCTCCCCTCTCCAAGGATGACTGTTTCAGATTTTCTAGACTTGGTCTTGTAGGGGAGGAGAAATAATTTTCCCTCTACTGTTCACTGTTCTTGGCTAAGGCCTCCTGTTAAATAACAAGAACAACAAAAGATTAACAGGAGGAGAAAAAAATTCTATTTTAATTACATACATACAGAGTCACAGTACAATATGAGACTCAAAAGCCCAGAAGATGCATATTACGTACCATCCAGAACTAAGGCAAGGGGTAGGGGTCTGGGGCTGAAAGCCAGGGAAGGCCATTCACAGAAAAGAGATTCCGGGGAAGGTGAGAAGAGGAAATGTTTGGTAAACAAAGGTTGCCTCCCCGAGCAGTTAAGTCTCTCAGGTGAAAAAGTCCTCCTTGGTAACAGCTCACTTCCTGATACAAGCCCCCTTTCTAATGTAAATTTCCCTTACATATATAGATTTGCCTCACAAAAGGGTAGCTTCTATTCTGTTTTCAGAGCTTGTTCTGTGTCTGCAGTTTCTTAAAAATAATCAGCTCAAAATAATCGTTATGCCGAAGAGGCGTATTTTGGGGTGGCATATTTGGCTACCCTCCAGTCAAATACAAAATCGTGTGCTTCTCTGGCAGCTCACCTAACGATGTTCAATTAGCTGGCCTAACAATGTTTTATGACCTAATAACGTTCGATTTCTAATATCACATGATGGAGCTAATGTTAGAGCTTACAAAAATCAAGTTAGCTCTGTAGCAAGAAGCTAACCACATCAAGGCTTGCTTACCTTCAGCCTCCATGTTTCTCATCCTGTGAATTTCTGAATTCTGAGCCCGTTTCAGATACACAGATGTGCTCACATCTGCCAGAACCCCAGGAGAGATGAGGGATTAAAAAAAAATCAATCCTTTAATTGCCCCAGACCCTAGAGAGTTCTCTCTCAACCTACTAGGCGAAGAAATGAAAACTAAAACACATAATTAATGTGTGATTACAATTCTTCACTCTCAGAAACACACTGAAATCCAGAGAGTGAAATCTCTCTCTCTTAATAAGCCCTACAGTTTGCTGAGCAACTAAAGAGCTCTCCTTTGACATACTAAGGTTCTTTTTATTCCCTCGTTGGAAAGACATTTAACTTGACTTTTCATAAGCAAAAAGCCCACCAAACAAAGGAAGGATCCGTGTGCCCCCCCATCACTTTTCAGCCCGCGGCACCGCAGTCAATAGCAATGATTTCCATTCAAAAAACAAACCTCACTTATACACACGAACACGCTGAGCAAAAGAATTTTGTGTGGTATGTTCATTGCTTACTTTTCTCCCGGAATACATGATGAATTTTTATGGAGGGTGGTGGAGGAGGGGAAGAACCACATTCAAATGAAACCCAACATCACTCTCCTTCTACAGTGTCATTTCAAAAGCCAGATAAAAGCCAAATGAGGAGGCTGGGAAAGAGTGTCCAACATAGTCGTTCTGAAAACCACCCTCCATTTCATTCTGGAGCGAAGAGGTCACACCCAGGCATCAAAATAGCTTCTCTCCTCAAAGTAAATTAACTGGTAAGTGCTTTCTTGTTTGTTTTCCTCAAATTGACACATTTGCAACTGACCTGATGCCGATTTTCTGCAGATGATTTATTTACAAAACAGTATTTTGACGAACTACCAGCTGGCAAAGGAGAAAAAGGGCTCCTGATGGTTTAGGGAAAGCTCTGTGTGCAGATTCCTATTTTTGGTCCTGTCAGAGTGTTTAGGGAAGGTCATAAGGGGTCTAGCTGTAACTGCCAATAAAACCTCAAACGCGGAAAGAGAGAACATGAGGATGTTGCTGGGGGGAGGAGGGAGGGGAGGGCACAAAAACCTTTCAGTAATTCCCTCGGCTTTTACCTAGGAAATTACAGCTCATAAATGTGGATTTTAAGTAGTTGTGACTCAGAAATAATCAAACATCATTTGTGGAAAGGCCACTTACAGAAAACAAGTAGGAGGAAATGGTGCTCTCAAATGAAAATTGATTTTGCCCTCCTTAGATGACAAGGTAGAGGAAAAGTTCTAAATGGAGCTGTAATGTGGTTTGGTTGGTTTCCCCCTCTCTTTTAAAAATGAATAGCTTGTGGTTTGTCAAAGCAAATATTTCTTTTTTTGTTGCTGCATTTTTGAAATCTCATAATCAATTGCGTGTGAGAATAATTGGTAGCTGGGCTCCCCTAATGAAGGACTAATGGCAAAATGCAGGGAAATCGCTGGGAGAAAAGGTTCCTCGAATTGGATTGTTCTTTTGGGAGGCAGATAACTCTGAGCACCAATTGCTTTCTGTCTAATGGTTGATCCTTCCGTCCAAGTGAAAGCTAATGAAAACCAAATGAAAAGTTGAGAACCTTGACCAGCAATTATTCTTTCAGATCAGCCGTTTTCACTGAAAACAAGCTTTTTTGTCTAAGCTTCCACAAACTTGTTGCTCAACGAATCCCCCACTATTTTTTTGTTTGTTTTGTAGGGGGAAGAAAAATTCTATCTAGTTCGAGTAATTCCTGTTACTGAATAAATTCTCATCACGTTTGCACATTTTTCAGACACTAAATGCTAAATGCCTTTTAAGTTTTTTCATGGCCCTTATTTATGATTTTACCTGAGATGTTAGGCATTTAATTTATAACAGAATGTCATATATTTTCTGTATTACTTTACTATTAATTGTCATCTGTCAGAGATGGATATTTAAGTCAACGTTCCCTTTTCGAAGGCCACAGCAGTCGGAGATAACCCACGGAAGTAATTTTAAAAGGAGAAAAGCTTTACGCTCAACATTTTTTACCAAATTATTTATAATTTTAAAAAAATCAGAAGCAAATATCCAATGGTAAGAAGCTAGTTAAGGAACTTCTTGTACAACATCTCATTGAAATATTTTGCAGTCATCAGGAAATCATAATTTGGAGGATCATATTGCATTGGGATTGGGTGCTTATAATATATTTTTTTAAGATTTTATTTATTTATTTGACAGAGAGAGAGATCACAAGTAGGCAGAGAGGCAGGCAGAGAGGAAGAAGCAGGCTCCCTGCCGGGCAGAGAGCCCAATGCGGGCCTTGATCCCAGGACCCTGAGATCATGACCTGAGCAGAAGACAGAGGCTTTAACCCAATGAGCCACCAGGGCACCCAGGTGCTTATAATATTAACAATGATTATTATTAGTAAAAAGTAAATGCAGTTGAGAAAACTGAAGAAAATACTAAAAGTTGAAATAGTTGTGTTAAGGCAAAAGTGACTTTATGATCTTCTAATGGTGAGCTGATAATATATTAGGGATAGAAAACTTGCCCTCTATCATCTTAGATTCAGTTCTGAAGCTCTGCGAATTAAACTTATTAGAGACAGATGAGAAAGAAAAAATACCAAATTTAATCACGTATTTATATTAACATTCATAGAAAAGTTCAGAGAAAAATGTGACTCAAAGTGCTGGTTAGAATTTGGGGTTTAAGGCACCTGGGTGGCTCAATCATTGAGCACCTGTCTTCGGCTCGGGTCATGGTCCTGGAGTCCCTGGATCGAGTCCCTCATTGGGCTTCCTGCTCTGCGGGAAGCCTGCTTCTCCCTCTCTCACTCCCCTTGCTTGTGTTATCTCTAGCTGTGTTTCTCTCTGTCAAATAAATAAAATCTTAAAAAAAAAAAAAAAAAGAATTTGGGGTTTATATACCATCTTAATAAAGGAAAGGGAAGGTTAGAAAAGACACTTATGGGAAAACAAATGACTCTTCAGAAAGATAAATGGGCCCTTCAAAGAATAGATGTGACTGTTGTCTCTTTAGCCATGGTGTGAAGACTTCTCACCTCTGGTGAGGAGTCACTCTTCCCCGGTTGCTTTCCAGGAAGGGCTTTATGACAATTGAGTTATTTGGGGACCTCAAATGCCTTCTGCTCCAAGTAATTTTTATGCCACAGGGGCATATGCTGGACTCTTTATGTGATATGTCTCTTCTTTTTCCCCTAAACTTTCCCTAATAGTCTATTACTTTTATCATTTAAAAACTCTTTCGTATTGAAAATTCCCATTTTTTTTCAGTCCTCAATTTTCATAAAAACTACAAAAAGTTAAGTCCTTTGATCTCATGGGAGCTCTTCAGTTCTAATTCACCTGGTTTGTTTGATGACATTGACTTTAATAAAGGTTTCTGCATCATAAAACTTCTAATGAAAGTAGTGAAAGCCAAGAGTACAATAAAAATTCATAGTATAAAACTTAATAGATAGAAAAAACATAACTGGTTAAATGAAGATTACTAACAGCATTCTCTAAATTTGGACAATGTCCAAATCTGTGATTGCATAATATCTTTACACTTGCTATTTCGATAGTGCCTGTCACCCCAGGGTTGTAATCGCAACTCTGCTTTTTGTTTTTTCATTGCTAGAGGCAGAAAAAACTCTCTAGATATCAGTTTATTTTTCTTCAAAATAAATCTAATAGGCTAGTTTTTTTCCAGCACCACAACCCACCTCCTTCACCCCCCTCTTTTTTTTTTAGGATTTTATTTATTTATTTATTTGACAGAGAGAGATCACAAGTGGGGGGGCAGGGAGCAACTTGCTGGCTCAGCTGGTAGAACATGCAACTCTTTTTTTTTTTAATTTAAAAAATATTTTATTTATTTTTCTGAGAGAAACAGAGTGCACACGTAAGCGGGGCAGGGCAGAAGGGGAGAGTGGAGGACAAGCAGACTCCTCACTGCGGACCGAGCACGTGGCAGGGCTTCATCTCATGACCCCAGGATCTTGATTTCAGGGTTGTAAGTTTGAGCCCCATGTTGGGTGTGGAGAGCACTTAAAAAATTATTAAAAGTTTTAAAAGATGGTGGTTAAAATTTTTGATTATTTATTTGGAAGTCTACTATTTTTCATTTTGTGGAGGAGAGAGGAGTTACTTGTTTATCATTAAGTAAAAGAAGCTGCCTATACACGTATTGTGCAGTCAAGCAAATACCAACTAAACCCTCAGCCCTCAGCTCCGGTGGTAGAAGACATGAGAATTTCAAAGGAAGGTCCCTACCCTCGGTAAGCTTAAAGTTGTGCAACCTGGGGGACAGAATGAAATTATTCAACGAAAAAAGTTGTTTTTTTTTTTTTAGAATTCTCTATGCTTACTGGGGCTCAAACTCAGGACCCTGACACCAAGAGTCGCATGCTCTGCTGACTGAGCCAGCCAGGTGCCCTAAATTAAAAAGGTTTGGAAATGGGGCACTGGGGTGGCTCAGTCATTAAGCATCTGCCTTGGGCTCAGGTCATGATCTCAGGGTCCTGGGATCAAGCCCCACATGGGGCTCTCTGCTCAGCGGGGAGTCTGCTTCTCTCTCTCCCTCTGCCACTCCCCACTGCTCATTCTCTCTCTCTCTCTCTCTCTCTCTCTCTCTCTCTCAAATAAAATCTTTTTTTTTTTTTTTTAAGGAAAGGTTTAGAAGTGTGGAGTGCCCACAGAAGGTGGAATTCACAAAAGGGGGGAGAGATATGAACAGGAGCATGCAAGTTAACAGATCACAGGAGGAGGTGAGACAGAGAGAGGTGGGGGTCGGTGTCCCATCATGAGCCCAAGTGAGATGACAAGATTTGGCCTTGACTGAGGAACTGATGGGGTATGGCCCCCAGAAGTCCTCCTCAGCCAGAGGAGCTTGCCGAAGAACTAGCTGGGAGGGCAGAGCGCAAATCTTTGACCCTGGAGAGGAGAAGGGATATGAGAGCAGCATGCAAGTGAAAAGCAAAGAGCTGTTTCCACTAAAATGTCAGGACACAGCAGCCCGTTTGGTATTTCCTCTGAGCAAAAATATCTACAAAGGAGAATTCTCCGCTCCACTACCCTCGCTTCATGGCAAAACTCCACTCAACTTTGACAGGACAAGCGGCCCAGGGCTCTGGCCCCGTATCTGAGGGAGTCGTGGAGCCCAGGAGTTACAAACTTGGACACAGACATGTGCAGTTCACCTCCAGGAGGCCCCGGAAATACTCTCTGGTGAAGTCTTCTCATGTGTGATGTATTTAGTGGGCAAACACAGTGGGTACTACATCAGCCGATGGAGACTGAATTAAAGCTCAATTAGACCCCAGTGAATCCTGAATTAAAGCTTGATACTACTCCATTTATAACTTCTGTCAGTTCAGGAAGTTTTCGGGTTACAGTAGAAATATATTTAGAGGGCACCTGGGTGGCTCAGTTGGTTAAGCAACTGCTTTTGGCTCAGGTCATGGTTCCAAAGTCCTGGGATCGAGACTCACATCGGGCTCCCTGCTCAGCGGGAAGCCTGCTTCTCCCTCTCGCACTCCCCCTGCTTGTGTTCCCTCTCGGGCTGTGTTTCTCTCTGTCAAATAAATACATAAAATGTTAAAAAAAAAAAAAAGAAATATATTTAGGTAACGCTTGATATTTTTCACTGCTATCTTCAACAACACTGCTGACTATGTCCTGGGGAATCCTCATCGAACTCAATTCTGCGTTGAAGGTTCTCTCTTAAGTCCTGAAAACTTCTATTACTAGTGTGGCTGAGCCGTGTGAAGTAGTTCAGAATTCAACCATTCCAGTAATACAGGGGAGCTCAAAGTCAGACTCACCCAGCTGGGACTGGAAATTCCCAAGTGGACTTTGTTTTGAGTGTACTTTTTATTTATTTATTTTAAGATTTTTTTTTTTTTTAATTTGACAGAGAGAAACACAGCCAGAGAGGGAACACAAGCAGGGGGAGTGAGAGAGGGAAAAGCAGGGGGAGTGAGAGAGGGAGAAGCAGGCTTCCTGCCGAGCAGGGAGCCCGATGTGGGACTCGATCCCTGGTCTCCGGGATCATGACCTGAGCTGAAGGCAGTCGCCTAACCAACTGAGCCACCCATGCACCCCAAAGATTTTTTTTTTTAAAGTCCTGTCTACATCGAACATGGGGCTCAGACTCACACCCCTAAGGTCAAGAGTCACTTGCTTTACCAGCCAGGGGCCTCCTGAGTGTACTTTATTAAACTGAAGATGGAAATTGAGTAGGAAAGGGATTCAGGCCCTTCAGTGCGTTAGGCGGACATTTTAGAACACCAAACCTGGGAGGCCTTGTTGGTATTATTGTCAAACAGGCAATCTTATCGTTATAAAGTTCCAAGTAAGGTGAGGTCAAGAAGTAATTCATTTCATGAAGCTTAACACATAAAGAATTCAGTGAGGATAGGTCATAGTGTTCCCTCAGGAATCGTAGGAAGTAAACAGATTTCACTTGTGCTTCAAATGGCTTCCAAGGTTTCTCTCCGAAGCTCTAATTTCACATTTCTTTTTATGCAAAAAAAAAAAACTATTAAAGAACTGTCTATGGTCAAACTAGTCAGTCATCTAGTGTAATAAGTGATTCAGTTGGGTTTAGTTCTACCATTTCAAATGTTTTACATAATTGCATGTAACAGTCCTCGCTATTCAATAAAAAGTGATTATAACACATTTAATGTAATCATTAAAAAGTGAGGAACACTAGGGGGTGTATCAGGGCTGGGGATAAAGGCAGAGTCGCTATTAAGAAAGAGAGGACTTCATGGAGAAGGATTTTGAAAGGAGGTATGCAACCTGGCAGCTTGGAAAAAAATTCAGGCCCAGTCTAATAAATATGTCTGGGGTTGAATTTTCATTAGGACCGTATTGTATTCAGGGGCATGCAAAATAGTTTGTATATAAAATTGTATCACTGGAGCTACAACAAAGTGATTATAGATACGACATCCTTATTTTTTCTTTTCTTTTCTTTCTTTTTTAAAGATTCTATTTATTTATTTGACAGAGAGAGAGAGCACAAGTAGGCAGAGAGGCAGGCAGAGAGAGTAGAGGAAGCAGGCTCCCCACCCAGCAGAGAGCCCGATGTGGCCTCAATCCCAGGACCCTGAGATCATGACCTGGGCCAAACGCGGAGGCTTTAACCCACTGAGCCTCCCCGCTGCCCCTATTTTTTCTTAAAACTTTCTCTTTGGCGGTTTATAATGACAAACTTCATTTGAGTAAAAGAAATATGGTAATGGAGTATTCTGCTTAATTATATAGAGTTGACATAGTTTTTTTTTAATTGGCTTATACTCTATAAGATCCTTTTGACCTAACAAAATAGCAGTTTCTTATGCTTTAACAGAAAACATGGATTACTAGTTTAATAAAAACAGTAAGATATTGGGGCGCCTGGGTGGCTCAGTTGGTTAAGCGACTGCCTTCGGCTCAGGTCATGATCCCGGAGACCCGGGATCGAGTCCCACATCAGGCTCCCTGCTCGGCGGGAAGCCTGCTTCTCCCTCTCTCACTCTCCCTGCTTGTGTTCCCTCTCTGGCTGTGTTTCTCTCTGTCAAATAAATAAAATCTTTAAAAAAAAAAAAAAAAAAAAAAAACAGTAAGATATTTATATACATATGTAATTACTTGTTTTATTATATAAATATTTGTTTCATTTGTGTATTTTATTTATATACATGATATAGTTAACTATATTTAACATTAAAACCATCATAAACGTACTACAGTTCTGATGACTGAAAAAGCACTTCCTCCTTCATTCACCAAACTTTTATGAAGCACCTGTTACGTTTCCTGCACTCTGCTCTGTGCTTGACACATAGGACGGGTAAAGCATAGTCCTTGCCCTTGAGGCTCTCTCAGTTTAGCAAGGAACATAAACACATCCACAGATAATTAGTATGAGGTTGTGTGTACGGGTTAAGAAGGAATCTCTGAGGTCAGACACCCTGAAGTCTTATCTGAGATTCAACACTCCTGCTATATAGCCAACCTCACTTTGCCTCACGGAAATGATAATAGTACCTCACAGTGTTGTTGTGAGAATTACATGTGAAAATGTATGTAAAATTGCTTAGTATTGTGTCATACTTAACAAATATGTGGAAAGTGTTAGGTATTTCCATAATGTGTTAAATGCTATTATATAATTAGGTGTGCCTGGGATTTAATTCTTTTTGCCTGTGGTTAACTGAACTGGTTTTAATTATGAGTAATACATGATTAGACAACCATATGGTTAATAGTGAATTAGTTCTCTCTTGATAAGATTTTAGAGGAAAATTTCATCACCTTCCCCTGGAAGTAAGACCCATTGTCTACCAAAAGTTCTTATCTAATTAACTGGCCAAAAAGATTCAACACATCCTTCAGGAGTAAGGCTAGCTTTCCAAAGTACCCAACATTCTTTTAACATCTTTAATAAAAAAAGAGGAACTGAACACAGGAACTAATGAATTTGGTGATAATCAAAAACTTAAATTCTCACCTCAAACTCACCATTGCCTATTCAAATAACAATTATTGTGGGCGCCTGGGTGGCTCAGTGGGTTAAAGCATCTCCCTAGCTCAGGTCATGATCTCAGGGTCCTGGGATCGCGACCCGCATCGGGCTCTCTGCTTGGCGAGGAGCCTGCTTCCTCCTCCTCTCTCTCAGCCTGCCTCTCTGCCTACTTGTGATCTCTCTCTCTGTCAAATAAATAAATAAGTACTTTAAAAAATTATTGTTAGTTATTGTTGAGATGCCACGGCCATAAATGTCTTCTATCAAAAGCCACTAAGTCATCTTCCGGCCAGTAATAAATATTATTGAGCTCTACTATTTGCCAGGCACTGTGTTAGGATCTGAGGGTATAAAGGCAAGCAAACACTACAGCCTACTGTAGGAGAGACACTTATCAAATAAGTAGTCAAAAATATAATTAAAAATTATAAGTAAAGCGTAGGGAGCAGTGAACCTGATTGAGACTAAGGCACAGGCTGGTGAAAGTCAAAGAGTTCATTTAGGAAAGTAACATCTGGGGGCTCAGTCAGTTAAGTGCCTGACTTGATTTTGGCTCACATTGTGGTCTCAGGGTTGCGAGATCGAGCCCCACATCAGGCTCTGTGCTCAGCGGGGAGTCTGCTTGGGATTCTCTCTTTCCCTCTCCCTCTGCCCCTCTTCTTACACACACACACTCTCTCTCTCAAATAAATAAACAAATCTTTAAAAAAAGTAACATCTGGGGCGCCTGGGTGGCTCAGTTGGTTGGGTGACTGTCTTTGGCTCAGGTCATGATCCCGGAGACCCGGGATCAAGTCCCACATCGGGCTCCCTGCTCGGCAGGAAGCCTGCTTCTCCCTCTCTCACTCCCCCTGCTTGTGTTCCCTCTCTGGCTGTGTTTCTCTCTGTCAAATAAATAAAATCTTAAAAAAAAAAAAAAAGTAACATCTGAAAATACTACTTACCCTTAAGTAGAGCTGGGGATTTTCTCCCAAATTCCAGAACTAAATAAGATATTTATATATATAACTACTTGTTTTATTGTTGTGTTATGAGGAAATAAAAGCTCAGTCAAATCAGTTATCTGGTTACATTATGAAAAATACTAAGCTGATATAAATTATTTACTCTTAGTCCATCAGATACCTAACCTTAAACATGACTTTTCTGTTTGATTACCATTCTGTCCCACATAGGCTTTCCTTTCATCAACCCTATTTGAAATACAGGCCTTCACCTCTGTGGTGATTTTCTCATTCCCAACACACTCACACACAAAATGTGCACTTCAATACAGTCCTTCAAATCCACTAGCCAAGAAAATGGGGACAATTTAGAAGACAGTAGAATGACTGAGTTTTCTTACCTTATCTGAGAGAGAGGCCTCGCTCTGGAATGATATTTAATGTATAAACATGCTCTTTCCCCACAGTTTGCTTTGTTCTTCTTGAAAGATTGAATAAGGAATGGGGAACGTCAGCACATGCTTAAAATTCTTATCTCATAGGAAGGATTATAACATATCAACCACTATATAAAAGATTTCCTCAGAAAGGCATTGTGTCTCCCAGAACACAGCAGGTGTGGGGGAAGGATTGTAGAGGGTGCCTGTCCATTTTAACTTTTTTTATTTTATTTTATTTTTTAAAGGTTTTATTTATTTGACAGCGAGAAATACAGCCAGAGAGGGACACAAGCAGGGGGAGTGAGAGAGGGAGAAGCAGACTTCCTGCTGAGCAGAGAGTCCGATGTGGGACTCGATCCCGGGTCTCCGGGATCATGACCTGAGCCGAAGGCAGTCGCCTAACCAACTGAGCCACCCAGGCGCCCCTATTTTAACTTTTTATTAAAATATTGACAGGGGCGGGCGCCTGGGTGGCTCAGTGGGTTAAAGCCTCTGCCTTCAGCTCGGGTCATGATCTCAGGGTCCTGGGATGGGGGCTGCATCGCATCAGGCTCTCTGCTCGGCATGGAGCCTGCTTCCCTCCTTCTCTCTGCCTGCCTCTCTGCCTACCTGTGATCTATCTCTCTGTCAAATAAATGAATAAAATCTTAAAAATAAAAATAAAAAATAAAATAAAATATTGACAGGGGCACCTTGGTGGTTCAGTTGAGCAGCTGACTCTTATTGGTTTGCACTCAGGTCATGATCTCCACATTGTGGGATCGAGCTCCACATTGTGGGATCGAGCCCCACATCGCACCCTGGGCTCAGTGCAGATTCTGCTTAAGATTCTTTTTCCCTGGGGCACCTGGGTGGCTCAGTTGGTTAAGCGAGACTGCCTTCGGCTTGGATCATGATCCCGGAGTCCTGGGATAGGTCCCCGCGTTGGGCTCCCTGCTTGCCAGGAAGCCTGCTTCTCCCTCTCTCAGTCCTCCTGCTTGTATTCCCTCTCTAGCTGTGTTTCTCTTTGTCAAATAAATAAATAAATAAATCTTTTTAAAAAAGAAAAAGATTCTTTTTCCCCCTCCCTCTCCCCCCCCCCACTCTCATACACACACATACACACACACACACACACACACACACAAGAATCTTCACATTCTGGGGTGTCTGTCTGGCGCACTCAGAAGAGCATGCAACTCTTAATCTCAGGGTCACAAGTTTGAGTCCCATGTTGGGTAAAGAGATTACTTAAACAACATTTGAAAAAAAAAGAATATTCACATTCATTTGTTTAAGCCTCAAATAAACAAAAGCTTGGTTTTTAAAAATTAGATCTATTTTTTTGCCAGGTCCAGTGGAATCTGCTCAAGTCCACTGAGTGTTCTTCAATAATTTCCTAAAGAAAGAACATTTCTTCCATTTACATTTTTCTCAAGCAATCGGTAAATAACTTATTCATCAAACTTGAGAGAATCCCCCAAAAGAATTTTTTGGGAAAAGCTGGTTTTCTTCTCGCTGAGCCAGACAATTACTGTGTTTTCTAGCCAGTTGGATTACAGCAAGTCAGTGAGATCACAGCAAGAAGTCCAGCTATGTTGTACCCGTTTTTATCACAAGAAATGAACTCATCTACACGAATCATTTGGTGCAAAATAAATAAATTCCTTTAGTAGAACATTATCACAGGATCAGAATGTCCTACTTTGGGGAGGAAGGAATGAACACAATGTAGCTTTACAGTAACAGCAGGAAACGGTTATTTTGTTGCTCACAGTGCTTTGTGTCAGCCCATGTTTTCTTAGAAGGAAACATAAATCCAACATGTTAGCTAAACTCATCACGAATAATATCAAATGAGCCTCTGATTATAAACAGTGATCATTACATTAGCTGGAAGCCTACAAACTTGCTACCTTTCAACAAATTCATGTTATGGGAATTATTTCATAATACACCCTAATAAAAGATTAATCAAAGTAAAATAATAATAAAGGCTCACAATTCTTTGTTTTTAAGATTTTATTTATTTATTTGACAGAGAGAGAGAGAGAGATCACAGGTAGGTAGAGAGGCAGGCAGAGAGAGAAAAGGGAGCAGGCTCCCTGCTGAGCAGAGAGCCCGATGCAGGCCTTGATCCCAGGACCCTGAGATCATGACCTGAGCTGAAAGAGACTTTAACTCACTGAACCACCCAGGCGCCCTGCATACATATCTTATATCATTTTTTTTTAAGTAAAGCATAACCTGAAGATTATATTGTCTTCATAATAAAACAAAATATAACACTTAGAACTAGATCATTTGGCCCTTTCTCTTCTTATCAAAACCCTTGCTTCTCTTAATAGCCAGCATTCTCTTACACAGCTGGGATCAACACATTCAAGCCTCAGCACAGTCTTCTTTATAATTTTAGCTTTTTTCCAGAAAATCTGCCCACCCACCATAGCCCTCCTGCTTCCTGTCGTAGCGCTGCCTTCCCTGGGCGTACACAGAATCGTTGGCCCTCTTGTAATGTGTCACTTTGTGGGGTTGGTGTTTGCCACACTTCTTACAGAAAGTCTGGCAGTTTTAGGAATGGTTACCATGTTTGTGAGAGTGTTATCTGTGCAGAAAATAATCTTATATAATTCTTAAAAACAACCCAACAATGGTTTACTGATGAACTTTCTTCCTAGATCACAGATGAAGACACAGAAGTTGATTGCAATAAAAAATGATA
Source organism: Spilogale gracilis (assembly GCA_004023965.1). Lineage (NCBI taxonomy): Eukaryota > Metazoa > Chordata > Mammalia > Carnivora > Mephitidae > Spilogale > Spilogale gracilis. Next base: position 19,748 of record PITA01007395.1, read on the forward strand.
TGTTTTATATGTGATACGTATGATCATTGATTTTGATTTGCCACTACAGGAGAGGGAAAAAAAAGTATCTTTTTCTCCTCCTCTTCTAAATTCTCAGCAGAGGCCCCTGTAACAAAAGATAGAGTATCAAAGGAAAAGCATACAGATTTTTTTTTAATTCTTTTTTCCAGGTTATCTATTTTTTTTCCTTAAAGATTTTATTTATTTGACAGAGAGAAACACAGCAAGAGAGGGAACATAAGCAAGGGAAGTGAGAGAGGGAGAAGCAGGCTTCCCGCCAAGCAGGGAGCCTGATGCGGGGCTCAATCCAGGGACTCTGGGATCATGACCTGAGCTGAAGGCAGAGGCGTAACCACTGAGCCACCCAGGCGCCCCAGCATACAGGTTTGTTTTTTGTTTTTGTTTTTGTTTTTGTTTTTTTTTTAAGATTTTATTTATTTGACAGAGAGAAACACAGCCAGAGAGGGAACACAAGCAGAGGGAGTGAGAGAGGGAGAAGCAGGCT
>PITA01007395.1:20352-70462 GCA_004023965.1 Spilogale gracilis
GACCTGAGCCGAAGGCAGTCGCTTAACCAACTGAGCCACCCAGGCGCCCCGGTTTTTTGTTTTTTGTTTTTATTTTTGTTTTAAACATTTTATTTATTTATTTGACAGAGAGAAACACAGCAAGAGAAGGAACACAAGCAGGGGGAGTGGGAGAGGGAGTAGCAGGCTTCCTGCAAAGCAGGGAGCCCTATGTGGGGCTCGATCCCGGGTCTCCAGGATCATGACCTGAGCTGAAGGCAGTCGCTTAACCAACTGAGCCACCCAGGCGCCCCAATATACAGGTTTTTTAATGTAAATTTTACATGAAATGGGAGGCTTCATAAGGAAATGACGTGAGAAAACAGTCATATCTGAGTGTTTTTATTCTAGGTCTGACCGAAAATGGGGACTTGTGGAAAATGTGCTAGGACAAAGGGCTATGAACAGAGAGTAATTCAGTAGGGGAGACATGGCAGGTCTTCTTTGTTCAAGCCATTACCTCCTTCCTCAGAGGTAAGGATGCTTTCCTCAGGGTACGGAGAGGGCACCTCTCTCGTGAGACTCATGTGACCTGCTGTTAAAGGGTCCTTCCTGAACCTGCTATTTCTCAAACTCCTTCCACTTAAATTATTCAATATACCAAGGGGCGATATTTTGGGGTAGCATGTCCTGTACCTTATCAGAATCTATGGTGGATGGAGAAAAAAATGTGACATAGTGTCTACAAATAGGACAATGGGAAATCGGGGCGCCTGGGTGGCTCAGTTCTTAAGCATCTGCCTTTGGCTCAGGTCACCGACCCAGGACCCTGGGATCGAGCCGCGCATCAGGCTCCCTGCTCAGCAGGAAACCTGTTTCTCCCTCTCCCTCTCCCCCTGCTTGAGTTCCCTCTCTCTAGGTATCTCTCTGTGTGTCAAATAAATAAATAAATAAAATCTTTAAAAGAAAAGTTTAAAAAAAAAGACAATGGGAAATAGAAGTACACTAAAAATAGAGGGAAAATGGGAAATGAGAGTCTGGAGGCAGGAAAAAAATTTACAACAGAAGCAGATGACTGTGTCAGTGACCCTAAGCATCACTTGACTGCCTCATTTCATCCCCACAGCAACCCAGTCAAGTAGATATTATTAAGTCCCTCTTTTTCAGATGGAAAAATTGAGGCTTGGAGCTTTTGACTAACTTCGCAAGGCCACAAGGCAGATAATAAGTGGAAGTACAATTTGAAACCAGGGTCTGCTTGACTCCCGGGCCTTAGTCCTTTGCTATCATAAAATGCCACCAGAAATGGTTGTGGGTTTCATCTAAGCACTTGGTAGGGATGGGCTGCTGGGAAAGAGGGCAGTTTAACAACTAAAGAGAGGAGTGTGACGAAGAAGACAGACATCCAAGCCTGGAAAGGAAACAGAGAACTAAAATTCAACTCAGGGCACCTGGGTGGTTCAGTCGGTTAAGCATCTGCCTTTGGCTCATGTCATGATTCCAGGGTCCCGGGATCGAGTCCCGCATCTGTCTCCCTGCACAGCTGGGAGTCTGCTTCTCCCTCCACTCCTCTCCCCCAGTTCTCTCTTGCTGTCATGTGCATGCACCAAAAATAAATAAATAAAATACTTAAAAAAATTAATAAACAATAAAAGTAAAATTCAACTCTACGTAAACATCCTAGATATATTTAGATATCTCAAAGGAGAGTAGGGAGCAAGTGCGCTGACAGTGACTCATAACTGGAGTGTCTTCAGGGGCTGCTATGACTTGTCTTCATCCCACATTGGTGAGCCACAGATGTGTCCTTGGGCCAACGAAGACATTCTGTGTTCTGGAACTGCAGTGTCCATCAGGCAAAACGCCACATCTAACCAATTATCCCAAGTTTGGGGGTGGCTAGAGCATGGGCTTGGCTCCCTTCCTCTGTTTGAGTCTTTGCAGCAGTGATTAAAGTAGCCTCAGTCTGACTGTAAAAAAAAAGAAAAAGAAAGAAAGAAAGAAAGAAAGAAAGAAAGAAGAGAAAAAAGAAAAAAAGAGAGAGAATAGGGAATAGGAAAGCTGTACATATTTGAATAGTATGTTAATGTTCTGGCTGTGCAAAGCAATTCTATTAATCCTGCTTATTGGTCTCTTGATTCCCGCAGTCCCATTAGGGGCCTGGCTTCTAATACACGGTCCTTAAAAAGGACAGGTAAGGGTGCAGGGAAGAGAGTCTGGGATCTTTCAAGAAAGAATTTGCATGGGCAATACCAAGCTTGGGGTGCTACCAGAAGTTTTCTCTCCTGAAGCCCTTCCCTGCTTGACTGGAATTCCACTTAGCCCTCCTTTCCTCTGAGGGACTCCTTCCCTGTCTTTTTTTAAAAATTTATTTAATATTTTATTTATTTATTTGACAGAGAGAGAGAGATCACAAGTAGGTAGAAAGAGAAAAGAAACTAGGCTCCCTGCTAAGCAGAGAGCCTATCGCGGGCCTCGATCCCAGGACCCGGAGATCATAACCTGAGCCACCCAGGCACCCTCCTTCCCTGTCTTGATGTGAGCATCATCATTATTCTAGGAATGGGAGGTAAATTTAGGTTTTGGAAATTGAGAGGACCAGAAAGAAATTTCAAATACCTTTTTATTTTTTTTTATTTTTTATTTTTATTTGAGAGAGAGAATGAGAGGGAGAGAGCATGAAAGGGGAGAGGTCAGAGGGAGAAGCAGACTCCTTGCTGAGCAGGGAGCCTGATGTGGGACTCGATCCCGGGACTCCAGGATCATGACCTGAGCCGAAGGCAGTTGCTTAACCTACTGAACCACCCAGGTGCCCCTCATATACCTTTTTTAAAAACCTCACCACACCCTCATCCTCCTCTCCCTCTTCATTGCCCTCTCAAGGTCAGACCAATACTTTTGGACTTAAGATCTATTAAAAGATAATTTTTTAGGACACTTGGGTGGCTCAGTTAGTTAAGCCACTGCCTTTGGCTTAGGTCATGATCCCAGAGTTCTGGGATCAAGTCCCGCATTGGGCTCCCAGCTCCATGGGGAGTCTGCTTCTCCCTTCAACCTTCTCCCCTCTCATGCTCTCTCTCACTCTCTCTCTAAAATAAATAAATACATAATCTTTAAAAAAGAAAGATAGGGGTGCCTGGGTGGCTCAGTTGGTTAAGCGACTGCCTTCGGCTCAGGTCATGATCCTGGAGACCCAGGATCAAGCCCCACATCGGGCTCCCTGCTCGGCGGGAAGCCTGGTTCCCCCTTTCTCACTTCCCCTGCTTGTGTTCCCTCTCTAGCTGTGTTTCTCACTGTCAAATAAATAAAATCTTAAAAAAAAAAAAAAGAAAGATAGTTTTTAAACAGATAAATCATGACTCACATACAAAGTTGACATATCTCAAAGGTCTTATTAAACTCATTAACGAATGATAGAACAGTAAGATGTTACTATGGGTTAAAAAGAGAATCAAAGTATCACACATATATAGGTTATCAAGAATGTTGAACTGAGTTTATAAACAGTTGCAAAATTGGAAAAACTGGTTAGTAATTCACAGGACAATAATCAATTGCATTCCACGGGTCACAATTCATTCATATTTCTGTGGACAAGGATCATTTGCATTATTATAAGTTGTCAACAATGTGCACAATTGTGAAATATTCAGACAGTAACAGACAGAGAATCCAAAAACACACACCAGGTAGGATACTCGGAATCTGTCTTCCCCTTTCAGTATCTGCTGCAATTTTTCCTGATAAGCCCTAAATACTGAAGACATTATATCTCTCTTTATATGTAATTCAACATAAAATATATATACTAAACCAACTCATAAATTTCATAATGAAAGTAAAATCGCTTTTTCCAGAATTTTCTTACTGCAAAATTATATATTAACCCATGGAAGTTGAACCTTTTTGTTGTTTTTCTGCTTTTGGAGTAATAACTATTCCCATGACAACTCAGCTCTTTTTTTTTTTTAAACTTTATTCATTTACTTGACAAAGAGAAACACAGCTAGAGAGGGAACACAAGCAGGGGGAGTGAGAGAGGGAGAAGCAGACTTTCTACTGAGTGGGGAGCCCCATGTGGGACTCAAACCTGGGACTCTGAGATCATGACCTGAGCGGAAGGCAGACGCTTAACTACTGAGCCACCTAGCGGCCCCAAGAACTCAACTTTTGGTCACACTGATGACATCTTTAGTAAAGTGCTCTTATAGGCCAAGAGCTGAGTATTTTCCAATGAGATAAATCAAAGAAAAAAAAATGCAAGAAACATTATGTAGTACTGTCACGTAAACGAGTAAAATATCTGAAATAAAACCCAGGCATGGGAGGCCTAGCTAGCTTGGTCGGAAGAACATGTGATTCTTGATCTTGGGGTTGTGAGTTCAAACCCTTTGCTGGGTGTAAAGATTACTGAAATCTCTAGTAGAGATTACTGTAATCTCTCTAGTAGAGATTACTAAAAATTTTTTTAAAAAGATCTTAAAAAAACCCTGCAACAACCACTACTTTTTTTTAGGACATCTACATATCATAAAGCATGTCTTATGGTATACTTCTGTATTAATTCTGTTCCATTTCAATGTGTCAAGAGGTTGAGGAGTATGTGTGTGTAAACACTACGGTAAGATGTCACCTGGAAAATACTTTAGATATCTGCAGGGTCTTTCAGTTAAACAGATAATTTTTTAAGATGTATTTATTTATTTATATAAGATAGAGCAGGAGTGAGAGAGCACAAGAGGGGGAGCAGCAGGCAGATGGGAAAGCAGGCTCTCCACTCAACGGGGAGCCCCACATGGGGCTTGATTCTAAGACTCCAGGATCATGACCTGAGCTGAAGTCAGAGGCTCAACTGACTGAGCCACTCAGGTGCCCCTAAATGGATAATTCTTTTTTATTCAGTGCAAAATAACTAATTAAAAATTTAAACCAATTATTTTATTTTTTAAAGATTTTATTTATTTACTTGATGGGGGAGGGGCAGAGGGAGAGGGCGAAGCAGACTCTCCACTGAAGAGGGAGCCCCACTATGGGACTCAATCCCAGGACACTGAGATCATGACCTGAGCTGAAGGCAGACACTTCACTGAGCCACCCAGACGCCCCTAAACAAATTAGTTTAAATAAAAGTCGCCTAGGAAGGGAGCAAGCAACTTTTTAGATTTGAAAATGAGAAGATGGGGACTGGACAGGGGGATAAGAATGAGAAACTAAAGGCTCTTGGTTATTCTTTGCTCAGTGTGCTCTAACTCTGAGCGGGGAGTAGAAATAGTCCATACCATATAGTCAAGTAGAATCTAAAGGATACCAGGAAACAGCAGCAGTAGGCGTCCCAGGGTGACCTCTGCCAGCTGGGACCGAGCCCCTTATTGGCCACCAGCACCATCAGCAAGCACCCGCGGTTTGCGGTTTGCCAGGGAGATGTGATCATCGGGAGGCTGTTGTTTCATGGTTAACACCTCCAGCCAGCTCCATATGGGCAAACATCCAAATTAGACAAAACTGATGGGCAGGCTACTGCTATTTCCACATCTGTTTAAGTTTCTCTCGGTTCCTGCTCCAGTCATGATTTCTGCGTTCTGACTCCTGGCTCATCCAGCTAGCTCCTGCAGCTTTGTTTCTGGTCTCCCTGAGTGAGTTTCGATTCTTGGCTAATAAATAAGCTACATTCCCTGACGCATGGCTTCCTCTAGCTGGCTGCCTTCACTTCTCCACATGTGGTGGAACATCAGTTCTCGGGAATTCGAGTCCGCTCTGTCCTGTGTGGTGAGTTCTCCCTTCATGGGTCCCCAGCAGCAGTGGCTGCACCTCCTTCCTCTGGGTCACTCTACACTTCATGCCCTGACGGGCTTGCTTCCTCAAGGCTTTGCTGCTCCCTCCAGGAACCCAGCAGCACTACCTCAAACAAATATTTCCTGGCTCAGGTTTATCCAGATAAACTATTTGGTTGCTGAGATAATTCCAGAATTCTGATGCTCCCAACTTGCAGTAAGAAAGGGAGAGTAAGCAAAAAGAGTAAAGCCAAGTTTAATTTTGGTGATAATGACAGAAGTTGATGTTTCATAGGTAAAATTATTGACTTATACCCAAGTCTGTATTTATTTAAGATTTTCCTCACTTCTTCCTTCAACAGGCATTTATCGAGCATATTCCATGTTCTGGAATTGTTCTAGCAACTAAGGATATAGCGGAGACTAAAAAGAGACCAAGTTTGGGTACTCAGAGGTTACACTGTATATCTAATGGGGTTTCTTAGAGAGACGAGGTAAATAATTAATGACTTCAAGAGTTCTACTTTAGAGAGAGAACTTTCAGAGTCTAATTGGTATGCTAATATGTGCTCTCAGTTAATCACACATAAAGTAACCATTAAATTTGTAGCTCCTACCTGAAATCAGGGCACGTTTGGAAAAACCATAATGTATAGTCTAGCAAACCTTAAAGAACTGAAACAGAGCAAATATCCTGGCCTGTGTATTTTTCCGACCTTTTTTATGAAAAATTCCAAACATTCAACAAATTTGAAAGAAAAGTGCAGAGAACAATTACATTCTTATAATCTCGATCGATTATTAATATTTTGCCATAGCTGATTGACCTGTAATTATTTATAAATTTTCAATTTATTATTTGAAAATAATCTCAAGTTTGCAAAAAAGTTACAAGAAGAATTTGAGAACCCTCTCAAATCCCTTTTTACCTCTATTCACCAATTGTTAAATTTTTGTTCCTTTGTGTTTATATTCTGTGTGTGTGTGTGTATGTAGTTTTTCTGAACCATTTGAGAGGAAGTTGCATGCCTCACACCCTCTTCTCCCTATATATTTTATTTTTAAATTTTTTATTTATTTGACAGAGAGAGAGACAGCGAGAGGAAGCAGGAGGCTTCCTGCCAAAGAGGGAGCCCGATGCGGGGCTCGATCCCAGGACCCTGGGATCACGACTGGAGTGGAAGGCAGACACCCAATAAGGCACCGAGGCGCTGCATCCCTATATATTTTAGTATCTATTTCCTAAGAGCAAAGACATTGTTCTACTGTATACCTAATAATCACAGGAAATTTTAAGATGAGGCAATACTTTTACCCAATCTCTAATCCACATTCCAGTTCTATCAATTGCTTCAATAATGTTTTTTTTTTTTTGCCTTTTATTTTTCTCTCGTATAGGATGCAGTCAGCATCATACATTTAGTTGTCATGTGTCTTTAGTCTGTTTTAATCTGGAACATTTCCATAGCCTTTCCTTGTCTTTGATGACACTGGAATTTTTAAAGAAAACAGAAGTTAAAAAAAGAAAAAAATTTCCTCATTTAGAGGTTGTCTGATATCCATCTTGAGTCATATGTTGAGTTCTTCCAGAAGAAAACTAAGAGGGGCACCTGGGTAGCTCAGTCAGTTAAGTCTGGCTTTAGCTCAGGTCATGATCCCAGGGTCCTGCTCAGCGGGGAACCTGCTTCTCCCTCTGCCTGCCACTCCTCCTCCTTGTATCCCCTCTCTCTCTCTGACAAATACATTTTTTAAAAATCTCTTTAGTGGCACCCGGGGGGCTCAGTTGTTGGGCATCTGCCTTCAGCTCAGGTCATTAACCCCGGGGTCCCAGGATCAAGCCTGCATTGGGCTCCCTGCTCGGCAGGAAGCCTGCTTCCCCCTCTCTCACTGTCCCTACTTGTGTTCCCTCTCCAGCTGTGTTTCTCTCTGTCAAATAAATAAATAAAATCTTTTAAAAAAGAGAGAGAGAGAGAAGAAAACTCAGAGACAGAGTTTAATAATTGGATATTAGGTGGCTCAATGGGTTAAGCCTCTGCCTTCAGCTCAGGTCATGATCTCAGGCTCCTGGGATTGAGGCCAGGGATCGGGCTCTATGCTCAGCGGGGAGCTTGCTTCCCCCTCTCTCTCTGCCTGCCTCCCTGCCTACTTGTGATCTCTCTCTGTCAAATAAATAAATAAAATCTTAAAAAATAATAATAATCGGGAGCACCTGGGTGGCTCAGAGGGTTAGGCCTTTGCCTTCAGCTCAGGTCATGATCTCAGGGTCCTGGGATTGAGGCCAAGGGATTGGGCTCTCTGCTCAGCAAGGAGCCTGCTTCCTCCTCTCTCTCTGCCTGCCTCTCTGCCTACTTGTGGTCTCTCTCTATCAAATAAATAAAATAAAATCTTTAAAAAAAAGAAAAAAATAATAATTGGATATTATGTTGTGCCCTTAGGATCAATACCTATGTGTGGAAGGTGGAAAGACAATTGGGCAGGGGGAGAAACTGATCTGCAGAGTAGGACTGGGAACTATACCAGAGGTGGACCTGTGAAGCTAAAATGGACCCATCCGAATTGTCCCCCTCTGAACCACCATGGCCAGACCTTTCCACTTCCATTCCAGTCCTCACTGGAGGTGAGCCACTCTAGCAGGGCATGGCTCCAGGAAGGGAGCTGTATGAAGGAGTAGCAGTCCCTGAAGGGCTACTAATCGGACACTGTCTCTTGATGGTTCTCCCACGAGCTAGGGCAACAAGTTTGGGATCTAGACTGTGCAGTAACGCTACCTCAGTTAAAAAAAAAAAAAAGATAAATGCAAAAAATGAAAGTCTAACTAATCGTCACGTTACATTTTTTGTCTTTTGTCTTTTTTTTTTTTTTTTTTTGAGAAAGTTTTAAGGGAACCTGGTTGGCTCAGTGGGTTATGTGTCTGCCTTTGGCTCAGGTCATGGTCTCAGGGTCCTGAGATTGAGCCCTATATGGGCTCCCTGTTCAGCGGGGAGCCTGCTTCTCCCTCTGCCCCTCCCCCTGGTTCCTGCCATCCCTTGTTCTCTCTCTTTCAAATAAATAAATAAAAGCTTTAAAAAAGAAAAAGAATGTGGGTCTTGAACTCATGACCCCAGATCAAGAGGAGGTTGTTCCATCCACAACCAGTCAGACATCTCTCTTTTCTCTTTTAATTTGGAACTACCCTTCTATTTGTTTTTCTCATATAAAGGCTAAATGGAACATGTCTGAAGTCTTGAAGAACCTTCCTATTTTTTCAGTGTTTTTCAAATTTGAGTCTTGTGACTTAATGTTACCAGAACTGAGGAAAATATGATTTGTTTTTAATGCGATGATTTTAAGTATTATTACAGATGAAACCATTTTCAAAGATGTGGACTATCTTTGCTAGCATAGTCATTGAAGGCCTGCTTTTATATTCATTATTAATAAAGGAGAGTCATGGAGAAGTAAAAAGATAAAATGATTTATGACATCAATTTTATTACACATTTATAAAATTGAGTTAACTCGGTATTTTTGTGTGTCTGAGTGTGTATACATAGCCAGATACTACTTAACCCTCACATTTTCTTCTCTAGCAAAGAACAAAACAAAAAGCTGCTGTGTTTTTTTTTTTTTTTGTAATTTGCTAGTGAAAACAGGAAATGAAAGAATCAGATTATCTTGTCCCATCATATTATGTTGTATCATAATCATATTATATTATATTGTTACTAAAGCTTCTTTAGTCCTTTAAATGTAGCACTCATTATAAGCAGCTCTAATCCTCTTAAAATATTATGACTCATTCATTATAACAAATTAAGGAAGACATGAGACACAAAGATCTTTTCAGATTATTTCCAGACAGGCTTCTTTAAATAATGTCCTTCAATTGAGCTAGTTATAAGGTTTTTGGTGGAAAATAATGACCTCTGCTAGGTATTAGTCAAATACTTTCAAAATTTTTCAGTGGCCACCACCTTGACAAGGGACAGGAGTGCCATCCTTTCTCCCCCTCCTTTCCTCCATCCTTCCTCTCTCCTTTTTTCCTTTCTTTTATGGAACGATTTTACTGCTAACGCTATATTATAGTACTCATTTTTCACCCAAACCAAGCTATATCCCATAAACATTAAAGGAAGTGAGAAATCATCAACATAAAATTTACAACTTTATATGAGATAAATATAAAGCTACAAATTTAGTGTTATGTTTGGATAAAATATAATAGAGTATTGGTTGATTTTGCTTATTTTAAGCCAATATGTTCTGGTTCAGCACCATTCCCTGAATATTCATTGTGTTTAAGTCCCTGTACTGGACCCTTGATGAGTCACAAATTTGGCTGATCAATTGATTCACTCATTTATTCATTCATTCATTTTTATAGTCTCCACAACTAAAAGAAGTTTAGGAAGGAGAAGAAGGTGGCAGAAAAATATACATGTTTCCATAGACATTTAATTAGTAAGTGGGCTATATTACTATTCTTAGACTTAATAAGCCTAATTTTTGTATTTTTAAATTTTTTTAAAAGACTTATTTATTCAGTGAGCGTGAGGGCGATCAAGAGGGGTAGAGGGAGAGAGAATCTCAAGCAGATGCCAAGGTGAATGCAGAGCCTCACGTGGGGCTTGATCTCAAAACCCTGAGATCATGACATGAGCTGAAACCAAGAGTTGGATGTTTAACCTAGGCAGCTCTAAGGCTAATTTTTTTCCCCCTAAGGGTAATTTTTTAAAGAACGCCATGCTATTTGAGCCATGTGGTTCCCATATGCACAAACTCCCTATCCAGGTGACATGAGCAAAACTAGCAGAGTAAGGATCTCAGAAAACTCTCTCCTCCACAAAGCAACAAGAAACTGGCAAAATGGTCTGAATCCACTTTTCCAGATCTCTGATATTTATCCAAAGACTTACAACAATCTGGGAGTGTTCATCAAAAACAAAAACAACAAAATTTAAAACGGCTTCATCTCAGTAAAAGAAGTGAGCAGTGTGGCATTCATAACTTGCTCTAGTCTTACTCTGCTTTGCAGTCTTCTAGAAAACTAATACCCTGCATGCCCAGTGAAGACCAGCAGCCTGGGAGCAAGGAACAGAGTAGTTTTGTAACTCCTTAAAAGCTTCATTCCCAGAGAATTATTATGTGGCCTGCCTCATGGCTCTATGCAAAGTCTCATTTGCAAGACCGTCTATCTATGACCTAAGTCAGCTCACCCATGGTGAAAAGCCTTTTCCCCATAAGCATTTATTGAAAAAGTAACATGCAGGTACTAGCTTTGCAGCTTCCTGTGGACTGGATACCAGTTGAGGGAAAGCATTAGACTAACCAAAATCTTTAATAAATTTTTTTAAAAAGATGTATATTTATCTATTTGAGAGAGAGAGCGCGCCCACACATGCATGTTGCGGGGAGGGGCAGAGGGAGAGGGAGAAGGGAAAAGCTGACTCCCTGCTAAGCAGGGAGCCAAATGCAGGGCTCAGTCTCAAGACCCTGAGATCATGACCTGAGTCAAACCAAGAGTTAGACCCTTAATGGACTGAGCCATCCAGGCGCCCCTAACCAAAAGCTTTAAAAGGAAGATTGAGGAATAAAACAGAGAGGCTTTGAAAAGCTCTGAGAATCAAGAAGGCCAAATGCAAGTATAGGGCTGTGCTCCTGCCCAGGGTCCTGTTCCCAAGAAAGCCATGAAAGGGCCCTAAGCTTTCACATTGGATGACCTTGAAGTTTCTGCAAGCTGAAAATGAAGCCTAAAGCAGAGTTGAAAGTGTGCTCCCAACATGCATCTGTGTCACCAAAAATTGGGAGACTTATGGGTTCCAGGAATTTAAGGAAATTTCCAGGTCCTACATTATACCTTCTGAACTTTGCATGGTGGTAACAACAAAGGAAATGTTGCATAAGCCATGACTTTGATGTCTCTCCGCCTCCTGATCCCCCCATTTCCATTCAGGCCACCAAGAACTTTCCTTAGTTTCTTTCCAGCTCAGCCATACATTCAAAAAGATGATTTTGTTATGTTCGATCCACTGTTTTTTTGAGGTTTTGTAGTAAAAGGTGTTTAAAGAATACCTAGAGTATCTAGAGTATCATATTGCCAGAAACATAATTTCACCCAGCTTTTGGGCCATTAAGGGTGATGTACATACACTGTCATTTCCCATCTGAATATATACAGAGAGAAGGCGCAAGGAGTCATGTAGCTTCCACGGACTGCATTGCTAGAGAACCCCACTTGTCTTTTTCTGCTACTCCGCCTCACGGCCAAGCTCCAAGCAGGTCCTGTTTTTCTCTCCTTATCCATGAGGGGCCCCAGGAACCCAGACACCTCCCTCTCCCTCAGTAGCTGACTCTACCTGCTGCTCTTGTTGTGCATCTGTCCAACTGCCTATTCTTTGTTCCACAAACATTTATTTTTACCTTAAATCTTTTACTGCCAATCACCAGAGGAGAAGAGTAGATACCAGAAACATGATCAGTATGAGAAATTTCCAGGCATTCCATAATTTTACAAAAGGTCTTAGAATCATGGTCCTCATTTCCTTATTAGAACGAGTTTTTGTCTTCCAATTTTATTCTCTTAGGGAGTTGTTCCATATTTGGTGAAGTCCAAAGGGATCCTGTGTTTGTTGTTGTTGTTGTTTTAAAGATTTTATTTATTGGGCGCCTGGGTGGCTTAGTGGGTTAAAACCTTTGCTTTCGGCTCAGGTCATGATCTCAGGGTCCTGGGATCGAGGCCCACGTCGGGCTCTCTGCTCAGCAGGGAGCCTGCTTCTTCCTCTCTCTCTGCCTGCCTCTCTGCCTACTTGTGATCTTTCTCTCTCTGTCAAATGTCTAAAAAAAAATATTTTATTTACTTATTTGACACAGAGAGCAATCACAAGTAGGCAGAGAAAATAATTTTTTTTAATCTTTTTTTTTAAATATGACACAGAGAGAGAGAGATCACAAATAGGCAGAGAGGCAGGCAGAGAGAGGGGGAAGCAGACTCCCTGCCAAGCAGAGAGCCCGATGTGGGGCTCAATCCCAGGACCCTGAGATCATGACCTGAGCCGAAGGCAGAGGTTTAACCCCCTGAGCCACTCAGGCGCTTTTCAAATATGACCCCTTTTCCTACATTGAAGGTGGAAGGGCCTGTGGATTCTATCAGGGCAGAAGAAAGGTGTCTCTGTCCTCTTCAGAATCATCAGATTGAATGATTCCCGAATCAGTCATCCTCTGTCCTGATCAGGAATATTATGGCGATACCTGGGTGGCTCAGTCTGCTAAGTATTTACCTTCAGCTCAGGTTATGATCCTAGGGTCCTGCTCGGCGGGGAGCCTGCATCTTCCTCTGCCTGCTGCTCCCCCTGCTTGTGCCCTCTGTCTCTCCTTCTCTCTCTCTCTCTTTCTCTCTCTCTCTCTCTCTTTCTGACAAATAAATTTAAAAAGAAATCTTTTTTTAAAAAAAGGAATATTACAGGCGTATTTTATAATCCTATTTTTTGATGATCCAAACACCCACGTATCAACTAGACTTTGCCTGTGGTCCTACTTTTAACCACCTGGTCAGCACAAGGCTTTGCCATGTTAATTTGATAATATGTTAGGATCACTTTACTCTCTGCCCTTTATTTTTTAACCTTTCTTTCCTATTTTCCATCTCATTGTCTCACCTTGCTACATTTTAGACAAAGCTTCTAGTTTGCATTCTCCCTTTGACTATGTCTGAGCTACTATTTTATGTATCCAGTAAAATAAATTCCAATGTCAACTTTGTAATTTCTAGAAGTTCTGCATGATACTTTATAAAACTCTCTAGTCCCAAAGTTGATATTTTGCCTAAAATCCTAATAATTATTTAATGCTTCTGTCTTAGGTATTCAGGGATTTTTTTTTTACCCCCTCCCCTCTGTATTCAGGTATTTATATGTTCTCCTAACTCTCTGTTTTTCTCATGTATAAAATGAAGGGACTAGATTAAGTTGTCTCTGACATCTCACTTCACTTTAACAGACTATAATTCTATGATCCTTAAAGATTTATTTATTTATTTGAGAAAGTGCAAGCCTTCATGTGGGAGCACAGGGAGGGGCAGAAGGAGAGGGAGAGAGGAAATCTCAAGCAGACTCCCCCTGAGCACGGGGTCCGATGCAGGCCTCGATCCCACGACCCTGAGACCATGCATGACCTGAGCTGAAATCAAAAGTCTGGCACTTAACCGACTAAGTCACCCAGTTGCCCCAATAATTCCGTAATCTTTGGCCATACTAACTTTACCCTCTTTAAGAAATTAAAGAATAGAAATTGGTTTGTAAAGAGAGACCTCCCCTTCCCCCAACTAAGGGCAAGTTGAAAAAGATGAAAACAAAGAGAAATGGCTGATATATCTTTGGGGGCAAAAATGAGACAGAAGAAAAGTGTCTCCCTTCATGGCACATTACATTGCATACATATATCTTTCATGGCACCCCATCTCTCCAAAACCCCTTAGTGAAGCAGGAATTGAGTATATCCACCGCTTGGTAGCAGATTATGGTTAAGCCACAGAATCAGTCTGTACACCCTAACGAGGGGTCAGGAGAGCAAGCAAACTGGATCAAGTATAACATTAGAATTTCAGGGGCATCTGGGTGGCTCAGTTGTTAAGCATCTGCCTTCGGCTCAGGTCATGATTCCAGGGTCCTTGGATCGAGCCCCACATTGGGCTCCCTGCTTAGCGGGAAGCCTCCTGCCTCTCCCACTCATCCTGCTTGTTTTCCCTCTCTCGCTGTGTCTCTCTCTGTGTGTCAAATAAATAAAGAAAAGTGTTTAAAAAAACAAAAACAGGGTGCCTGGGTTGCTCAGTGGGTTAAAGCCTCTGCCTTCGGCCCAGGTCATGATCTCAGGGTCCTGGGATCAAGGCCGCATAGGCTCTCTGCTCACCAGGGAGCCAGCTTCCTCCTCTCTCTCTGCCTGCCTCTCTGCCTACTTGTGATCTCTCTGTCAAATAAATAAATAAAATCAAAAACAAAAAAACATTATAGTTTCAGGTTGGCAGAACTTTAGACAGTATCAATCCTGGTCACACTAAATTCCTGGTTTCCTCTACAAAACCTTCAATTTGTGGTTGCGTCATTCAATTCCTCCACTCCTCCACTTATGAGAAACAAGCCATCATCTGACACAGTTTTGCATTAGAAGGAAAACTACATGGGTTCTGTTCACCACTATTCACTACTATTTGTTCAGGGCTTAGAAGATATAGTAGATGTGCAATAAATATTTTCTTTTTTTTTATTTATTTATTTTTTTTATTTGACAGAGATCACAAGTAGGCAGAGAGGCAGGCAGAGAGAGAGGAGAAAGCAGGCTCCTTGCTGAGCAGAGAGCCCAATGTGGGACTCGATCCCAGGACTCTTGAGATCATGACCTGAGCTGAAGGCTGAGGCTTTAACCCACTAAGTCACCCATGCGCCCCCTTTTTAATTTTTAAAGCAGTCACATCATCCCCTTGCGGACTCACTTAGAGCTCACAGTCAAGGAGAAGTCTTACTTTGGTGCAGAAATTTAGCACGTCTAAACCTCAGAACAGACTGCCCCAGGGCATTAGTCACAGTACCTTAGGTGAATGCAAGTGGAGGTGGTAGGCTGGGACCCCGACAGGCAGACCACATCAATTCCCTTGTCTTGGATGATAAAAAGACACTGAGCAAGCTATTAGCCTATCTTCTGTATCTCTTTGATGTAAGATTACCAAATCCATCTTCAGAAAAAAAATTCAGGGCCCATAATTGCTGCCTAAGCACATTACCAACCAGGAAAACCTGTCAGGAGATGATTTGTTTTATACAGTAACTGGCATAAAGTTCAACGCAGGTGTTGCTTAACAAGTGAATTCTGAAGTGAGAAAAGACCGGTAATTTCTAACAAACATTCTGCACACTGCCGCGAAGTCCTGTTTTCCAGGTCAGTATGGTGAAATTAGATTTTTTTTTTAAAAGATTTTATTTATTTGACAGAGAGAAACACAGCCAGACAGGGAACACAAGCAGGGGGAGTGAGAGAGGGAGAAGCAGGCTTCCTGCCGAGCAGGGAGCCTGATATGGGACTCGATCCTGGGTCTCCGGGATCATGACCTGAGCTGAAGGCAGTCGCTTAACCAACTGAACCACCCAGGCACCCCTGAAATTAGACTTTTTAAGAAGTAATAGGAAGACCATTCTGAATACCTTTTTTCAGACACTTCAAAACTTGATTATCTTGAATGCAAGCAAAACTGAAGTGTCTTCAACTCAAGTTCTCCATGGTTACTGTTAACATGACTGTGGCGGGTTTGTTTTTTTCAAGATTTTATTTGAAAAGGTCAGAGCCTGAGCAGGGATCCTGATGTGGGGCTTGATCCCAGGATCCTGGAATCGTGACCTGAGCTGAAGGCAGACGCTTAAATGACTGAGCCACCCAGGCACCCTTGTATAGTGGTTTTAAAGATGATATTAGAATCGCCATGCTTTTTCTGCCTTTATTTGTTTATTTTTATATTTTTAAAATATTTTATTTATTTAACTGATTGAAGTCACCCAGGCGCCTGCCTTTTCTGTTTTTAATAACTTTCTGTAATTGGACTTTAGGCTTAAAATGGTTCGTCTAACTTTGCCCTCATTAGAGGAAATATATGATGAACAGAAAAGATACAAGAACCTTTGCTAAAAGTAAAATTTAAAAAAATTTTTATTCCATCGAGTGGTTTGTTACTGAGTTCCTTCCAAGTTCCTTGCAAACTGCTTATGTTTTGTTTCTCTGAAGATAAATTATAGGACTTATACAGCTGCCAAGATATTTTCTGATTTGAGTACCTGGTGAAACACTTGGCTTTTCAGTTCTCCAAGTACTGAAGCGATAGGAAGAGTGCAGATATATGCATACATCCATTCTTTCTCCTGCACCACTGTATTTAATGACTTTCACAAGATCCCATTCCTTTCCCTCAAGTACCAGACCTCCATCTCTGGGACAAGGTGAATCATATCAAAGATGAAAGAAAGATTTTAAATAAATGTAAATTATTTCATTGTATAGTTACTGTGTCCAGAACCAATTTACAAAATAATATAGTTAAGAGGCCTCAGAAGTGGCTCTTCTCTCTTCATTCCTACCACTGTAAACAGTAGGTAAATGTAAAAGATGCCTATTGTAAAATGAACTAAGAATAAAAGAAAGCTCTTAAAATACAGTGTGATGTTTTACCACTGAACCAGGATCTGATGATATTCCCTCCTTTCCCCCTTCCTTTCTTCCTTTCTTCCTTCCTTCATGTATTTTTTTCTTTCTTTCTTAGTCAAGGAGAGAAGAGGGGAACATAGAAATGCTCTCTCTCCTTACCTTCTAGTTATGCAAACTTAAATATGAAGAACTAGTTAGGAAGTGGAGATTCTATTTCTTTGGAATTTCCACAGCTGTTTCCGGCACCATTGCATGTTTATAACCTTTTCTCACAGATGTTACATTTTATAAAATCTGACTCATTAGGGTGGTACTAGTATCTTTAGATGGAAAGAAATCCCTGAGGGCTGGGTGATTACACAAGTCTGCTTCACTCAAAATCTGAAATATTTGGAGAATATTTCCCGGAAAAAAAAAGAATTTGCCGTAATTAAATAAATCAGAGAGCAATGATTTTAGATGATTCTTCTTCTTCTTCTTCTTCTTCTTCTTCTTCTTCTTCTTCTTCTTCTTCTTCTTCTTTTTCTTCTTTCTGGGAAGAATGAGGGAGGGACCACATTCTTGTTTGGGGAGGTTTTGGATCTATTTGCAGACTGTTTCTAATTTGTGTGGGCTTTTCGTTTTGGACCTTGGTCTATAATTTTGTTTCAACGTGCAAAAAAACATTGACTAGAAGACATTTTTTGAATACCCACTCCTTGCAAAGCACCAGATTTGGTGCTACTTGGAGGCATGGAGGACAGTTAAAGAGCTAGAATACATTGTCCTGCCATCTTGACACTCCTCATAAAATTTTAAATTAAATGTCCCTTGTGTTTTCCAGAGGAGACTCCTGAGGACCCCAGCAGGAAGGTGACTCATCCAGAGATGTGTAGCTAGTAACATGCAGAACGAAGACTTAGAACCATTGCTCCTGCTTTAGCTTTTTCAACACACCTGACTACTTGGTTACCTGTGGATTTAAATGGGGTCAAGTGTCATGGCAGGACCCACACTAGGATGAGACAATTTTTTTTTTAAGATTTTATTTATTTATTTGACAGAGAGAGACACAGCCAGAGAGGGAACACAAGCAGGGGGAGTGAGAGAGGGAGAAGCAGGCTTCCCGCCGAGCAGGGAGCCCGATGTGGGACTCGATCCTGGGTCTCCAGGATCATGACCTGAGCCGAAAGCAGTCGCTTAACCAACTGAGCCAGACAGGCGCCCCTAGGATAAGACAAATGACACAAAATTGTCACAAGTACTGAAAATCTCATTAATCAAAATGAATGCAAAACAGCTGCTGGACAAAAAAAGTACTAAAATTCTAAGCAAAGTCAGGACCTGGCCCTGCTCTTATATAACCCTGCCTCACCTGCCTTACCTGACCTTGACCCTACATCATGCAATCTGAACTCTTGGGGGAGCTAAGAGGGCAAACAATAAGGTAATATTCCCATAGCTGGGATTATAGTAAATCGTTATTATAATTGTAAGTTGCAATGGGATCCTTGAATATATAGAGTAAGATGCCCAGATGTTCAGAGATAGATCACAAACCATTCACAGTAGTGTATTGAGGCAAAATGGCTCACTTTTAAAAAAAAATTTTTTTAAGATTTTATGTTTTTATTTGTCAGAGAGAAAGAGAGGGAGCACGTGCACAAGCAGAGGGAGAAGCAGACCCCTTGTTGAACAAGGAGCCTGATGTGGGGCTCAATCCCAGGACCCTGGGATCATGACCTGAGCGGAAGGCAGATGCTCAACGACTGAGCCACACTGGCACCACAAATAAAATCTTTTCAAAGAGAAAAAAGAAAGAAACAAGAGCATGGGGAAAACTTGACATGTTGTAGTGGGTCATGCTAATCTCTAGGGAACTCAGTTTCCATAATGAACCTGGTTCCCTTCAAAGGCTCTAGACAAAATGGCACACGCACCCCCCTCCGCAGTGAGGTTTGATTGGAGGGCCTTGACCAGAAGTAGAAACTGGGTTAACAGTTTTCTTCCCTGGGCGCCTTGGTGGCTCAGATGGTTAAGCATCTACTTTCAGCTCAGGTCATGATGTCCAGGTTCCGGGATTGAGCCCCATATGGGGATTCCAGCTGAGAGGGAAATCTGATTCTCCCTCTCCTTCTGCCCCTGCCTCTCCCCCTGCTTGTACTGTCTCTCTCTCTCAAATAAATAAATAAATCTTCAAGATTTTTTTTTCTTCCCCTTTTTTGATTTTCTTCTCTCTCATCCATGTCCTATACCCAAAGTGGTAAACTGGGACTTAGATATATACCATTTAAAAGTACCCTTGCCCTTAGGAAGCCAAGCAGAAATTCCACTGAATCCAGGAGGAAAGGAGAAACGTCTGGCAAATTCTGTCCTCTAGCTTCACACGTGGTCCAGTTCACCAAGAGAGACTTCACGTGCTGTGGAGCAGTGAAAGATATGCACTTGCCTGAATATCCTCAGAAATCCCGCTGCCACGAAACTACATGGGAGTTGGTTTCTGGTTCCTAGTCAGACAGTATGGTTCTTCACTTTTTCACATTTTGCAGACTTTAACAGCAGAGTCAGAACCAGTGTCAGCAACAGAATAGGTTCTGGGTAAACAGGGGCCGATGACATAGAATTAATATGCATCTGTGACCAGAGCTCAGAGTTACAACCTGTGCTCACAGGCTGATCCCTTCAGCCTTGGGGGGGAGGTGAGGGGCAGATGGGGAGTGATGAGGAAGTCTGAGAAAGAACCCAAGCAGCTCTTTTATATCGTTCTCTGCTTCCTCCTATCTAGTAGTCCTCATTTGTAGGGAAGATGGCTTCACTTTTTGTTTCCTTTCCTTTCGTTTTGTTGTTTTCATTTAGCCACAGGTATAGCTCTAGTAAAGGAAAGGAGAATTGTTCTCTAAGTCGATGTCATTCTCAGAATCTCTCTTGCTGGAGAAAGGCTTCTTGAGCCTGTGCCTGAAAGTTAAGGACATGCGTATTCACAAATCTGGATAAGAATTCGAACCATGGCAGCTTGCCAAATGGTTTTTCCAAGTTCCAAAGTCTTCCTCATCTTCAGTTTCCTAATCAGTAGATAGAAAATAACGGCTCCGTCGCCTGGGGGGCTCAGTGGGTTAAAACCTCTGCCTTCGGCTCAGGTCATGATCTCAGAGTTCTGGAATCGAGGCTAGGCAGGGAGCCTCCTTCCTCCTCTCTCTCTACTTGCCTCTCTGCCTACTTGTGATCTCTCTCTGTCAAATAAATAAATAAAATCTTTAAAAAGAAAAAAGCCTTTTCTTAAAAAAAAATTAGGGTTCAAAAGTAATCTCAAAATCAGTCGTCATGGATTATTGCTCTCATAAAATGACCCCCTTTGCGCGTGCATCTGTGCCTTCTGGGGCCTCCCCATCCCGCAGCCAGCCTGTGCTCGAATCCCCCTCAGTGCCCACCCAATGCTATGCATCTGTTTGCTCAATTTGTTGGCTGGTAGGTTTTTAACATTCTCTGTTTTGAACAGCTATAAATTCTTGTTTCTACTGAGCCAAAATTTTCCTGGCTGTTATGTCAACATTTTTTTTGCCCTAGATCCAACATGAGAAACACAGAGAATAAATGTCTCACTTTTTCCTCATCTTCGAATATCTGAAGACAGATATCAAACTCCTTCAGCTTTCCTTTCTCGCTGGTTTGTTTCAAACATGCCAACAAAGATATAACATCGAGTCCTTTCTGTCTCCTGAGTCCCTCCTTTTACGCTGCTTTTGCTTTCCAGTGGTCTTCTCAAAGTCTGTTCTGTCGACCTCAACAAACTACTCCTTTTTTTTTTTTAAGATTGTATTTATTTATTTGACAGAGAGAGAGATCACAAGTAGGCAGAGAGGCAGGCAGAGAGAGAGGAGGAAGCAGGTTCCCAGCCCAGCAGAGAGCCCGATGCGGGCCTTGACCCCAGGATCCTGAGATCATGACCTGAGCTGATGGCAGAGGCTTTAACCCACTGAGCCGCCCAGACACCCAACAAACTACTCCTAATGCAGGCTGACCATGACAAGATGGAGACGAGGCTGCCAGCTTTCTTTTCATTACCATACAATAATTTTAAATGTTTTAAATGTTCATGACAAATGGCTCTAAACCATCAAAATAATGGTTCTGGCACCCAACTGTTTGATAATGACTGATTGGCAAGACTTTCAACTTTATTTTATCTTCTGTGACTACATTTTATCCCACACCCCCTCCCATGTACTCCCAGGAGGAAAAAGGCAAAAATATTGTTAGGCATAATCTTACATGAATGGGAGGAAGTTCTAGAATTGTTGCCCTTCCCTCTACCTCACACATTTTTGCTGCTGTGTTGAAAAAACATTACTCTTGCAACCAAAACAAGTTTCCCTTCCACCTCCTTGACCAAGTTCACTTACTGCTTCTCTGAGTGATCACAGTATTGTCTTGTGAAGTAGCTACAAATTCAGTCTGTTCTGCAATTCCCTTGACTTTTGTCCCCTCTCCTTTAGGAGAATAGCCTCTATTTTTCTTTCTTCCTCCTCCTCCTTCTGATTTATCTATTTATTTGAGATTGAGAGCATGAGAACATGTGTGCGGGACAGGGCAAAGGGAGGGAATCTCAAGCAGAATCCCCACTGAGAACAGAGCCTGATGCAAGCCTCGGTCTCAGGACCCATGAGATTATGAGCTGAGCCGAAACCAAGAGTCTAAGGCTTAACCGACTGCGGCACCCAGGTGCCCCAGGCCTTCTCTCTCCCAAACAAAGGAAATGTCTTAGTATAATTCCAATAAGACTCTAATGGCTGCCCATTCAATTTCCACCCTAAATCGGGTATTCCCTGTGGACTTCTATAAATGTCACTGACAAAATGTGATTGAGAAGCAAGATGTCTTCAGTGCCAAGTAATGATGAAATAGAAAACAGGTATGTATGGGAGGCTGTGCAGTGTTATACTGTGTGCCCCTGACTTTTGGAATTTAAACCATGGTTGATATCTACTTATGAGAAATCATGTCATGGGTAAAGTGCCTTCTTGTGACTCCTGCTTCCAAAACCAATTCTTCAGGAGACATAACACTGCCAGAAGATATTAAAAAGGATTAGGGTGCCTGGGTGGCTCAGTTGGTTGAGCGGCTGCCTTCAGCTCAGGTCATGATCCCGGAGACCCAGGATTGAGCCCCGCATCGGGCTCCCTGCTCAGTGGGAGGCCTGCTTCTCCCTCTCTCACTCCCCCTGCTTGTGTTCCCTCTCTCACAGTGTTTCTCTCTGTCAAATAAATAAATAAAATATTTAAAAAAAAAAGGATTAAAGCTTTCATGTTGACTGTTTATATGAATGAAAATACCCAAAATGTAAATCGGAAAAATTCAGATCTCCAGCAGCTGTGTAGTCATATGCCCTACAAAAATAAAGTTACACAAGTCCCATGCCATCGAGGATTTCAAATTCAGTACCCACAACCCTTCTGCTAAAAAATTACTTGAAAAATTTCTTTTCAAGGAAATACTGATTTGGGGATTTCTCTTTGCTATAACCAAGGCTTTGAAACATTATGCTATTGATGGTGGTGATTCTCCCAGCCTCTAAGTAAAATTTGTAAAGAAAGGAGATAAAGACCTAGACCATGTTGGGGCTCCTGACTGGCTCAGCTGGTAGAACATGTGGGTCTTGAGCATGACTTTTTTTTTTTTTTTTTTTTTTTTGAGCATGACTTTTTATCTTGGTGTCATGAGTCTGAACCCCATGTTGGGCATAAAACTTACATCTGAAAAGAAAGAAAAAGGTAAAAAGGCCTAGACCATATCCTTATTCAAAAGTAGATCAGAGAGAAGTAAGAGGAATATAATATTCTACAGTATTCCATTTTCACTACTCTTGGCCAAATATGGGGATAATAATGGTATCTGAAGGCTAGATATGGGGTGGGGGCCCCAGCTCAAATACCTTCAGAAGGCAGCATCTAACAATGTATGAATTCCATACAGATTTAATATTTTAAAAAATGTGAGGTCCACAAAACAAGTTGGTTTTTTTTTTTGTTTTTTTTTTAAGATTTTATTCATTTATTTGACAGAGAGAAACACAGCGAGAGAGGGAACACAAGCACAGGGAGTGAGAGAGGGAGAAGCAGGCTTCTGGCTGAGAGGAGAGAGCCCAATGTAGGGCTCCATCCTGGGTCTCCAGGATCATGATCTGAGCCGAAGGCAGTTGCTTAGCCAACTCAGCCACCCAGGCACCCAAAACAAGTTTTTTTTAGAAAAGATTTTTTTATTTGAGAGAGCAAGTCTGCATGCACAAGCATTGAGAAAATGTAGAGCAAGAGGTAGAAACAACCTTCCCGCTAAGCAGGGAGCTGCTTGTGGGGCTCGGATGTGTGGTTCAATTCCAGAATCCTAAGACCATGACCTGAGCCAAAGGCAGACACTTAACCTACTGAGCCTCTCCCAGGCATCTCAAAACAAAGCAAGTATTTATTTATTTATACTTTTAAAAGTTATTTATTTGGGTAATCTCTACTCCCAATGTGGGGCTTGAACTCATGACCCCAAGACCAAGAATGGCTTGCTCTTCTGACTAATCCAAACTGGTGCCCCCAAAACAAATTTTTATTTTATTTTATTTTATTTTATTTTATTTTATCTTATTTTATTTTATTTTATTTCATTTCATTTCATTTCATTTTTTAGAGAGAGAGGCAGAGGGAGAGGGAAAGGGAGAATCTTAAGCGTCGAACACTTAACTGACTGAGACACCCAGGTGCCCCTCTTCTCACATTTTTCATGAATTAACACAGACAAGTCCTCTTCTATTCTACCTCCCCCTCCATTGTGTGCCGCATTTAATCCCTAACTGGTAACAGTCAATAATCAAGTCATGAGTATGCTTTATGTGCCAGGTCCTGAGTAAACCACTTTTTGAGGATTTCCTTATGTGATGATTGCAGCAACCCTGTGAGTTAGTGCTATTACTATACCTATTTTACAAGCAAGGACACTGAGGTTTTGAGGTAGGAGGCAATTTGTCCAAGATTCCCTAGCCAGTAAGAGGTGGGTTTGGGATCTGATAACAGGCGTTGTGACCCCAGAGCCATAGACCACTTTATTGCTGGATATTTCAATTATACCTGTGTGTTCATTAGCTCAAAGTCTCGCAAACAAATTAAGCCTGAAGGTTTCTCCCCAACCCAAGGTTAATCATTCACTGTTTTCTCCTAGCAATCTGCAGAGCCATTCAGATCGTACAAATCTGAACACTGATTTCTGGGTGAAGCATTGGAACACCTGAAATGTGAGTACGTGTTGACTTTGCAAATATGTGCTGTGTCCGCTTCAGCTGTTCACATGTAGCCTGGGGTTTAGGCTTGCGATCAGCTTGCAGGTGCCTTCTTATGAAAAGACCTTGACCCCAACAGAGTGAGAATAGGTATCACTTCATTGCCACTTGAGTCAATTGTTTTTTTCACGTAAAGGAAGAACTTTCGCTCAACCCCACCGCCTTTAAAAGTGAATAAAACATGTGTATGCCTAAAATTAGCTTTCCTATGTGAGGTTGATTTTAATGCTACCTCAATAAAAAAGTTATTATGAAAGTTATCCATACTTTAGCTAAGCTTCCTGAAAGCATCTATTAATTTCCTTGATGAATGTCTATCAAAGATGTCTCCTTCATCTTTATTCTCTCATGCCTTAGGCCCTTCCATCTTTGGCTTCAGTCATGGCAACATTCTCCCAAACCACTGCCAGATGATCTTTACAAAAGCAAAGTTTCAGTGGTGTCCCTCCCTGCTACAAACATTTTTATTTGCTCCCAACTGGCAATGGAATAAAACCCAAATACTTGAACATGACATTCAAGGGCTTCATTACAGAACGCTCCCCTTTTTTGTTGTCTTTTTTGATCCAAACCAAAATACTTTGACCTTCCTAGTATGCCAAGGACTGTTGTTATTTATCTTAATGTCTGAAATTAAGTAATAAACAACATAGGAACTACAGATAGGTCATGGATCTGTGACGCCAGGGCTTGGGGTAGGAAAAGCAATGTGACAATCATGGTTCCATCTCCTCCCAACCAGCAGGAGCCACCGGCTGCAACACTGAAACAACCCAGGCTTTCATTCCAGTTTAAACCTCCTTTGTTCCCTTGACCAAATCAACAGAGTATCTTTATAAGCATCACTGTACTGTAAATTCTTCCAGGCAGAGATTTTTCATCCACAGGGCAGCAAAATATTCTGCTGGTGTCAAAAATCTTGAGAACAATCTGGGGTGTGGTACAGAGTTTATATTTGATAGCTAGTGGAAAATACTGAGCAATGCCTCCAAATAACTGTCCCCCTCCCCCACACACATTCTTGAAAAAAAAAAAAAAAAACTCTCTTCTTTAAGAAGACAGCCCTTGAAAAATACAGTTTCCTGCGTCACAGATATGTGATTTTCACCAGAGTTTCTCTGTCATGTCCATCAGTTCTTTCTCCTTATTCCTGTCATTCAGTCAGAAGCAAAATATATGTTCCCTCAAAGTTCCACAAGGTTCTCTCAAGAGGCACATTCAGCTCTTGAGTATTTTAATAGGGTTCATGGGGGAACTCTACACAGGCAATCCTCATAGACGAAGATCGGCACCATCAAATCCTCCTCTCTGTTCAAGTAGATTAGAGACTACATATTCTTTTCTTTCTTTTTTTAAAAAAAGATTTTATTTATTTATTTGACAGAGAGAGAGATCACAAGCAGGCAGAGAGGCAGGCAGAGAGAGGAGGAAGCAGGCTCCCTGCTGAGGAGAGAGCCTCAATCGCAGGACCCTGAGATCATGACCTGAGCTGAAGGCAGAGGCTTTAACCCACTGAGCCACCCAGGCGCCCTAGAGACTACATTTTCTTAAGATTTTGCAATTGTCCATAAATATCCATGTAACTCATCTCTATGGAACTAAATTAAACCCCTTTGCCCTCCCAAATGTTCTGCCAGAAGGAAATCTTGGTGTTTTGCTAAGGTAGATAAACAAAATGTTTCCCTCTATGGCCGAACCACATTTAAAAGTTTAAAAGTTGAAAGCCACCTCTAAAAGTTTAATGATACACATTTCTACCAGATGTCCTTCCACAAAGTCATCTGGGTTTTGCAGACAATTTATCACTACGCTTTCCGCCAGGACTCTTGCAGTGAAATCTATTTATTCAGAGACGAGTTTAGGCTTTACAATCTATTAAATCTGAATCACTCAGAAACCAATTTATTTAATTTTAAAAACAGTTCTGTTTTTAACAGCTCCAGGACTAGATATTTGCCACTCAAGTAGCCGGGTAAATGTAACCCAGGAATGTGATGTCGAGGGTCGTCTCAGAATCTAAATCCCTGCAGTAAACAAACCTCTTCCAGTTCTTTGGAAACCAAAGCATACCCTTCAGGGATAGTCCTCTGACCTTTGTTCCACACCCAGGGCTTTTCACCCGTCTCTAAGCCGGCTTGGGGGGGCCACTGTATGTTCCCACACACGGCAGAGCCCGCCGCTTACTCAGGGGCCCCACAAAAGCTGTTTCGGTCACGTATACCTTTGTTAGTCTTCATCTCAGTCAGAATAATTTATTTGCCTTTCAGCAGCACATATGGTCTAAGACAAATACAGTAGCTCTTTCCTTTTTTCAGTCGAGTCTGAAAGTCTCATCCTGGCATTGTTATTGTGCTCTGCGAAGCACTTTCACGTCGTGAAAGCTCCATGAGGCCCCGATGGAAAGTCACTGCCAGCCAACACGGATTGATTCTGCCTGTTTAATAAATGACAGTGTTTCCTTTAGGCCTGGGTTGAAGGACCTAATTCGCTTGCCATTCATCTTCATTTCGGGTGACTGCCCAGCAAGGCTCATTTCTCTTGCCCAGATGTTTCTCTAGTTTCACCACTGCGTCTGATTTCCATCTTTCGCTCACTTCTTGGAGCCATATGTGTATGTGTATATAAGCGTGTGTGTGTACTGTGTCCACATGATTAAACTGAGGACACATTTTCTCGTGTTTTCTTTCTGTATCTCTTTTTGCCCTTTCTCTCTTATCCTACCACAGATAAACAGATAAGTTTAACACAGCACAATTGATGATACAGCAGAATATCAATTTTTTTTTTTAAGTTTAAAAAAAAAAGAGGGCGCCTGGGTGGCTCAGTGGATTAAAGCCTCTGCTTTCCACTCGGGTCATGATCTCAGGGTCCTGGGATCAAGGCCCGCATCGGGCTCTCTGCTCAGCGGGGAGCCTGCTTCCTCCTCTCTCTCTGCCTGCCTCTCTGACTACTTGTGCTATCTCTCTGTCAAATAAATAAATAAAATATTATATAAATAAATAAATAAATAAATAAATAAATAAATAAATAAAAATTAAAAAGTCATCTCTAGGGGTGTCTGGGTGGCTCAGTCAGTTGAACGTTGAACTTTGTGATTTTAGTTCAGGTCATAGGATCTCTTGGGTCGTGAGATCGAGTCCCGTGTCAGGCTCTGTACTCAGCACAGAGTCTGCTTGTCCTTCTCCCTTTCCTTTGCCCAACTCATAGCTCATCTGCTGTATTAATTGGTAGAAAGTTAAATTGAGGATCTCTGGAGAGGCCTCAAGTAGCCTTGAATTATGGTCACCTCCCTGAGACTAAGGGGCAAGTCATTTGCAGAGGCCAGTTCAGGGTTTCTATTTCCATTTTAACGTATAGCTTCTTCCTTCACTGTTAAAAGCTCAAAGTTTTCAAGAGCTGGCCCACCCCAGGGGTCACAAGTGTATTGATGGGCTGAATGTAGACCACAGCTGTTTTGTTCTGAAATAGTACTTTAGTAACTGGAAGTTTTTCACATTAGTAATATAGATATCCAGCCATTCTTCAAAAACTCTGGCAACACTAAGTCCATATTTCCCACATGGAAACAACTGACTGGGACATAGTAACTGCTGTCCACTGTGGGCGAGTCTATTATTCTTCTGTTGCCTCAAATCCCATTGTTTCCCCAACCTGAAATACTGAACTTCTTATGGTTACCTGCCCCTGAGACATTTACATTTGAAATAGAGGGTAGAGGATGTTTAACCTCTGCCGAAAGAATATAGGTCTAATACCATCACAACTCAATATCTGCCCCTCATTTCCTTATAAAGTAGGAATCTTGTCAGTTTACTACGGTCACTTGCAAAAACTCTTTCATATTTGGTTTCCATAGTTGAAAAGGGTGTTCCTTAACTGACTCTTGCTGGGGTAGAGAGATCTCCCTTACACGGTCAGCTTCTTTCTCTTTCTGTTGTCCCCAGGGGAAGCTCCCCCCCTCTACCTCTCCCAGTAAGCTTCCAGAAGCCATGGCCATTGGTAGGAGCAGTCGCTTCCTCAAGGATTTGTTACAGGATCTTTTCGCAGGATGTGGGCATGGCCAGGTCTCCGCCACAAGGCTTAAAGGCAAGGCCCAGGGAAGCTAAATGACTTAGGATGCAGGTCCCGCTGCTTTAACAAAAGCCTAAAAGAATAACAGGGCAAATATGTTCTCACTTAGTAATCCAGAAGAGGGAAGTCCAGAGAAACAGGGCAGCTGTGACTGAAGAGGTTATAGGAGGGCCCAAGCTTCTTATATCTTTTGAAAACACATGTTTTCCTCATCCACACAGTGCAAGATAGCTCATCGCTGCATCCATATTCTAGCCAACAACAAGAGGGAACAAAGGGTATTAGAGGGCCTTAGACTCTGGTGCAGAAGGCCCCAAGGCCTGGGGGTCATTTTTTACTCTTCTCTTTTACATCTGATCCACTAAGAAACCCACTGATTCTGTCTTCGATGTATAAGTTAGAATTCAGTCTGTCCTTTTTTTTTTCAAGATTTATTTACTTGAGATGGAGAGGTAGAGATAGCACATGTGCGTGAGTGGGGGGAGGGGCCAAGGGAAAGACTCTCAAGCAGACTCCCCACTGGTTGCACAGGGCTCGGTCCCACCACTCTGAGATCTCCATCTGAGCCGGAATCAAGAGTCAGATGCTCGGGCGCCTGGGTGGCTCAGTGGGTTAAAGCTTCTGCTTTCTGCTCAGGTCATGATCTCGGGGTCCTGAGATCAAGGCCTGCATCGGGCTCTCTGCTCAGCAGGGATCCTGCTTCTTCCTCTCTCTCTGCCTGCCTCTCTGCCTATGTGTGATCTCTCTCTCTCTCTCTCTGTCAAATAAATAAATGAAATCTTAAAAAAAAAAAAAAAGGCAGATGCTCAACCGAGGGAGTCACCCAGGCACCCCAAATTTAGTCCTTTCTCATCACTTCTGCTACCACCTGATCCAAGCCACCCTCATCTCTGGCTGGGCTTATTCCAATAATCTTTGCATTGGTCTTGCTACCTCTACACTTGCTTGCCCCACCGCCACTGTCACCACTCCCTACAGCAGTCTATTTCAACATAGCAGAAGGAGGGATTGTACCATAATAGAAATATTACTTTTCTCCTCTGCTCGGAATCCTTCAGGGGGTATCTCATTTCCTTTAGAGTAAAAACCAGAGTCCTTCAGTGGCCTACAAATGTCTACATATCTGACCTCCCACACATCCTTGTTGCTTCTTCTACTCTTCCCCTTGTTCATTTTGCTTACTCTATTCTAGACATATTGGTATCCTTAGTGTTTCTGGAATACGTTAGATGCACTTCTGCCATAAGGCACTGGCTGTTTCCTCTGCCTAGAACATTCTTGCCTGCAATATCCACATGACTAACTCCCTTACCTCCGTCCGACTTTGTGGTTGCCGGCTTCCCAATGAGTCCTTCTCTGACCACCTTACTGAAAATGAGAGCCACCGCTCCTTTTCCCTTTATTCTGTTCTTCCCTCCCCCACCCCCTGTTTTTCTGCAGCACTTACCAGCTTTTAACACACTCTGCAAATTGCTTTTCTATTATGTTTACTTTTTACTATCTCCTGCTAGACTCTAAAATCTAAAAGGGAAGAAATAATTGTCTCATTTAGTGAAGAAGCACAATTAACTAGAATAGCGCCTGAGAAATGTGGGCACTTACGGAATATGTGCTAAATAAATGAGTGATTACGATTCAGAAATGGTGCCTGCCAGCTCTTGGTTAGTGCTGCGGGTGGAATTGTGCCCCTTCAAAAGGGGACGACGGTGAAGTCTTAGCCCTCAGCCTCTCACAATGTCATCTTATTTAGAATTAGAGTTTTTACAGAGGTCGTCAAGTTAAAACAAAGTCATTAGGGTGGGTTGTAATCCAGAAGGACACATGTCCCTATGGAAGGGTGACATTTGGGCACAGAGACCTACAGGCAGGGATAGTACCATAAAGCAATGAAGTCAGATATGAGGGTGACATGTGTAAGAGCCAAGAAAGGCCAGGGTTTGCTGACAAGTCACCAGAAGCATGGGGACAGATTCTCCCTCACAGACCTCCCTCTGAAGGAATAATCCCTCCTACACCTGACTTTAGACTTTTAGCCTCCAGACTGAGACAATAAATTTCTGTTATTAAGAAATTTTAAGTTTAAAGCACTTTATCACATCAGGCCTATGAAACTAATATGGTTAGCCGCTAGATAGGTGGGTAGGTGTGAGATTTGGAAACTTAATTAGATCCGGAGGTGCCTATAAACTGTAAAGTGACATATAAACAAGCTGTAATGATTTCTTTTAAAGATTTTATTTATTTACTTTATTGAGAGAGAGATCACAAATAGGCAAAGAGGCAGGCAGAGAGAGAGGGGTAAGCAGGCTCCCTGCTGAGCAGAGAGCCCAATGTGGGACTCGATCCCAGAACCCTGGGATCATGACCCAAGCTGAAGGCAGAGGCTTAACCCTCCGAGCCACCTAGGTGCCCAAAAAGCTGTCATAGTTAAATGACACTATGTCCTTAAGGGTTAACTGTGCTTGTCCTAGGACTCAGGGAGACAGTTGCTGAATTCTGCCTTATTTCTCTCTTTTCTCCATCTTACCCATATCCCTCACCATCGCCACCACACAAAAACATCTGCTCTAAGTCACAGGGGGAGTTCCTAGATTGTATTTCCTGTGAGGGTTTCAGCTGAGCAACATTCAGCAACTCTTGAAGATCTTTCTCCAAGCTTGAGCTAACTGGACCTTTTGTCTAATCAACTCATCTGCTTTCTGGAAGATTAGGGACCTCCCTGATATAGGGTTTTTCTCTTTGAAGGGATTCTGAAACGGACAAGCTAGATCACTCATCCTCAAGGTACCTTCCCCCCAACCAAGAGAATTGGGAAGAGAGGTGGTTGGTGTCCTTCAGCAGGCCCTGTTGTCATTCTGGCCCAGCAGGGTCAGTAATGGCATTAGAAGGGGGAGGTTTTTGACTTTTGGTGAGGATAATGATTCTAGTATGATTAGGGGTCTTCCATTGGCATTCTGTGTTTGGAGAATAAGGGTCCTTCTAATTAGGATTTTGTAAGATGATTTAAACTGCCAGCTGGGCCATTTGGCTTCTGAATTCCTAATAGCCTAAAAGGTCATAGGCATGAGGAGGGAAGGGTGTCCCAGTATACAGGCTGAAAATGGAGACAGGGAGGTTAGACAGTAGGCTAGAAAAGACTTGACATTAAAGATGGTCAGCCACCAGAAGCCGTGGGCAGGGTAAGATCCCAGACCTACAAGAAAAGGGCTGCAAAAAGGGAGCCAATTCTTGCTCAATGAAGGAGGATACATGAAGGAAATGACTTGGTGTCAAGAAAAAAGCCAAGATCCTAGGAATGGACTTGTGGGTCAAGGTCAGAGAGATTCTGGCAATGACAGTGATTTAGGGGTGAACTCACAAACTGCTGTTACATTTGGTTCTGAACAGGATTTGTAGCCAAGCCAATCATTTATTCAGCCCATGTTAAACACCTGTGATAGGTTAAGATTTGTATTAGGCACCATGGAGAACAGAGATGACAGGCATTGTTCTCACAGAGTTAAGAGTTTGGTAGGGCCAAAATTAAAGGTAAACCAATGACAATTTAGTGTATTAAGTACAATAAGAATACAGTGTCATACAAAATCATAGTAACTAAGAACACAAGCTCTGGGTCCAATAGATTTGAGTTTAGATTCTGACTCTCCAGTTACAGCTTGTGTGATCCTGAGCAAGTTTCCTCAAACTTCAATATCCTTTCTTTCCTTTTTTTTTTTTTTAAAGATTTTACTTATTTATTTGAGAGAGAGAAACACAGCTAGAGAGGGAACACAAGCAAGGGGAGTGAGAGAGGGAGAAGCAGGCTTCCTGCTGAGCAGGGAACCCAATGCGGGGCTCAATCCCAGAACTCCAGGATCATGACCTGAGCCAAAGGCAGGTGCTTAACAACTGAGCCACCCAGGTGCCCCTCTTTTTTTTTTTTTTTTAAAGATTTTATTTATTTGACAGAGAGAAACACAGCCAGAGAGGGAACACAAGCAGGGGGAGTGAGAGAGGGAGAAGCAGGCTTCCCGCAGAGCAGGGTCTTCAGGATCATGACCTGAGTGACCTGAGCCGAAGGCAATCGCTTAACCAACTGAGCTACCCAGAAGCCCCAATGGGAATAATAGTACAACATACCTACTTTATAAGATTCTCATGAGGATCAAATCAGACCATACATGCCTGGCACCCAGACAATTCCCAATAACATTGACTTTTGAAAAATAATAATAGTAATTTTTATTATAATTATCTGGGCAAAGGTAATGTCAGGAAATGTTTCCAGGAAAAGGTGGCATTGAAGCTGAATATTGAAAAACAAAGAGAAGGTGGCTGGGCCTGGGATTGGGAGGATAATGAGTTGCTTTTATTTTTTTAATTATGCCCTGCCACATTCCTCAAACAATTTGAGGTTGGATGACGAATTTAGTGTTGGTAGAATTGAATGTGAGATGTCTCTGAGCAACACTACATGTTTTGACCTTTTCATTCTAACCCTACTACAATCCCATATTTTTTTCTTTTAAAGATTTTATCTATTTGAGAGAGAGAGAGAGAAAGCGAGAGAGAAAAAGAGAGAGAGCATGAGTGGGGGGAAGGACAGAGGGAGAGGAGGAAGCAGACTCCCTGCTAAGCAGGGAACCCCACATGTGTGAGGTTCAATCCCAGAACCCTAGGATCATGACCTGAGCTGAAGGCAGATACTTAACCAACTGAACCACACAGGATTCCCTATAATTCCATATCTTATATGTTTGTCCCATTAATTATTGTAGTTCCATGACATGAATACAACCATTAATCTTCTTTCTTCTTGATTTTGAATACTAATAAACAAAAGTAATATAAAATAAAATTGAGGTAGTTAAAATTGTACCCAGTAAACTTTGTTTTGATTGTAAAAATGACCTTTACCTCTTCTTAGCCCAGAAAAGCTGGTCTCAGTAGGAAGGAGAAAAAAGGTGACAAAAGAAAACTTAACGTTGGGTAAGATTATAATAGATAAATTTTAGTATGGGCAAAAATAAACAAAATAAAACTGACTAATAAATCACATTTTTGTTGTACATGTGGAAGATAATTAATTCAAATTAATTCAAAACGAAGGAATTTCAATAAAATTAAAATTTAAATAAAATTTAGTGGCACTCTATAGAAAATTGATAAAGAAATTAAATGCTCAGAGTCAATTTTACTCCAAAAGATACCTTTTGGTTGAAAAGTCTTCCACACTGATATAATTCCTATGAACATGTATGAACATGCATTCATACACGTAGAATCAAACATCTCTGGGTGCAAATCAGTGTGTCAGAATCTCCAGTACTTACTGGGCGCCTGGGTGGCTCAGTGGGTTAAAGCCTCTGCCTTCAGCTCAGGTCATGATCTCAGGGTCCTGGGATCGAGGCCTGTGTCTGGCTCTCTGCTCAGTGGGGAGCTTACTTCCTCCTCTCCCTCTGCCTGCCTCTCTGCCTACTTGTGATCTCTCTGTCTGTCAAATAAATAAATACAATCTTTAAAAAAAAAAAAAAAAGAATCTCCAGTACTTACCTGTGACATCTGGAGGCATGGATTGATGGAGCATTTGGAACTCTTGTCTGGAGCTTAGGAAGTCAAAGTATAACTAAGAGCTTTGAAGTCATCACCATGTAAGTATTCATCAGTTTTCTTTTGTATCTTCCATAAAATAATAATGCAGAGTCGGAACCTAATTAATGCCTATTGAATGTTAGATTCTCTCTACTCAGGCCTATAAGCCTTACAGATAGAGGAATTGCACCTGTAGAGTCAATCATTTTAATTTAGCACTTACTGTATACTTTGCATAAATGAGCTCTCACAGCTTTGAGAGTAATCAGAGCAAAACTGAGGTACCCCAAGATGTGGATCTTTAGAATATCATCACAGACCTTACTAAAAATGATACTATTTCCATTCAGTTCATCAGATGAAATATTTTTATCCTAAGGCTCCTTGTTCACTGAACATTTCCTCTTTTAAAAATTGTCTTTCTTTCTTTTTAAATTTGCTTCTGTAGATAACGTTCTCCACTTGACAAGGTCATGGAAGATCTAGAGGAAACATTATTTGAAGAATTCGAGAACTACTCTTATAACCTGGAATATTACTCCTCGGAGTCTGATTCGGAGGAGAAAGCCCACTTGGGAGTTGTCCACTGTGTCTCGCTGGTGTCATACTGTTTAGCATTTATTCTGGGCATTCCAGGAAATGCCACTGTCATTTGGTTTACGGGGTTCAAGTGGAAGAAGACAGTCACCACTCTCTGGTTCCTTAATCTGGCTATTGCAGATTTCATTTTTCTTCTGTTCCTACCTCTGTATATCTCCTATGTGGCCATGAATTTCCACTGGCCCTTTGGCATCTGGTTGTGTAAGGCCAATTCCTTCATTGCCCAGTTGAACATGTTTGCTAGTGTTTTTTTCCTGACGGTGATCAGCCTGGACCGCTATATCCACTTGATCCATCCCAGCATATCTCATCGGCACCGAACCCTAAGGAACTCCCTGATTGTCATTGTATCTGTTTGGTTCTTGGCTTCTCTAATGGGTGGTCCTGCCCTCTACTTCCGGGACACTCTGGAGTTCAATAACCACACTCTTTGCTATAACAATTTCCATGAGCATGATCCTGACCTTACTTTGATGAGACACCATGTTCTGACCTGGGTGAAATTTATTGTTGGGTACCTCTTCCCCTTGCTAGCAATGAGCATTTGCTACTTGTGTCTCATCTTCAAGGTGAAGAGGCGAAGCATCCTGGTCTCCAGTAAGCATTTCTGGACCATCCTAGCTGTGGTCATGGCCTTTTTGATTTGCTGGACTCCTTATCACCTGTTTAACATTTGGGAGCTCACAATCCACCACAGTAGCTATTTCCACCAGGTGCTTCAGGCCGGCATCCCTCTCTCCACTGGCTTGGCATTCCTCAATAGTTGCTTGAACCCCATCCTTTATGTCCTCATTAGTAAGAAGTTCCAAACTCGTTTTCGGGCCTCAGTTGCTGAGATCCTAAAGCACACACTATGGGAGGTCAGCTGTTCCGGCACAGTGAGCGAACAGCTCAGGAACTCTGACACCAAGAACCTGTGTCTCCTAGAAACAGTTCAGTGAGTTATCAGTAGAAGGCTTTTGTGAGGACCCTTGACACATGCTTTCAGGTTATTTGTTTCCGAGGTATGGTAATAACCACCTCTTTTTGTTAACCAGTTTAGTGGCTTTACATCTTTGTGTAGGTATAAAATGTAGGAAAGATCTTCATTTATTCCCCCTGCAAATTAAATTATCTCTCATTCTTGCTAATTATACTGCAGTGGATTAGTCACCATTGCTGATTCAATATCAGCTATTTTTTTTAAATCTTAATGACTTCGAAGTTCTAAATCTTAATATTAAATAGATAATTAATTCATTTCAAAAATGTTAACATAGGTACTTAAGCTCACTTTAATTTTGCACCAGTAACCTAATAGACATATTTTAAAAATGCAACATGTACTTAATTTCTTTATTTCATGAATTCTGTGCATATACCTTTATAAATTAAACTAAGAGTTGGTTATAGTAGTTTAAAACATTGTGAACTCTTCATGCTTAGTGAAGTGTTCCAGAATCTAGTTGCTTAAAATGACAATTTATTGTCCTAATATCTCACAATTCTGAGTCAGAAACTCAAACAAGGCACAGAAGGGAGGTTCATCTCTCTACTTCACAAGGTCTGCAGCATCGGCTCAAGTGGGATGTCTCAAATGGCTGGGTTTTGGAACAGCTTGTCTCCTCTGCCCTGCTGTCCCTTCTCTTCCTTTCCTTCACACAGCCCTTCCAGTATGGTAGCGAAGGGTAGCTGGAATTCTTATATGGCAGTTTAGGGCTCTAATAGGCCAAAGTGGACATTTCTAATCCCCTTAATGCCTACGCCCACCCCTGACACAGTATCTCATCCACTATACTCTTTGGTCAAAGTAGCCACGGGCCAGCTCACGTTCAAGGGGAGGCAACATAGACCTGCCAATAGGGATATGCTCCTATCTCCAATCCCTCATGAAATCATTACAAATATTAACATTCTTGGAGAATTCTGGGTAGGTGCAAGTATGTGTAAGATTGCTGTAAACATAAAACACTGGATGGTGGATAGGCCAGCCCAATCTCACAATGATTTCAGAAAAAGAAAGCATGTATGACATTGATATATTTCTACCTTCTGTTCCTCTAACTGTGTGGATGTACAAGACCAGTACAAGACCAATAAAGTACACCTTTAAGTCAGTAACATCTTCATTTTTAAAAGCATTTAATTTTCTGTAATTTTTTGATTTTATTTTGAAAGTTGGGAGGGGAGCTGTGTTAGTTCTTGAATCAATATCCTTTTTTATTTCATCTCTTAGTTCTGAAAATGCCAGTCTTAGGCCGCTTATTGAGTATGTTCTTTACTAGTAGCCCATACCAACAATCAGATCTGGTTTTGAAAATTATTCCTCAAAAATGTGTGGTGTAGCTCAGCATATCCCAAACTTTGGTCATTCCCGAATTTCATGGTTTCTACCACACCCATTATGGAGGGAAAGCAAGGAGAGAAGGGTTCCTTTGTGATTGTCTATCCCCTCTGCCACCAGGGCTTAAGATATTCCACTCTGGGTTCCCCGTCACCCTCAAGGGACAGGCCCTGACTTCCCAGGGTCAGGAGAAAAGCAGGAGGATCGAAGACAAACATAATTTCTTAGGCTAATCCTTAATTTGAGCAGATAGAGAGATTCTCAAGGTCGTGGGAAAAAGAGGAAGGCTGAGGAAGCAAGAAGGGGATGAAGCAACCAAGGGCGGAAGGAAATGATTGAGCAGGTGGTGTTACCACCTAGGAAGCAGATTACCAGAGGCCTAGAAAATATTTGAGGTCTTAAAAAAAAATACTATTGGCTCTAGAATACAAAAGAGGAAGCTTGAAAAGTCAAAATTAATAAATACTTAATCGCATGTCTATAAAATACACTTTTATGTCAATAAGTCAAATGAAATATTTCATAGTTATATAAAAGCTTATATTTAACATGGACTTTCAATATGTCTCAGTGTGTGATATGAAGAGTGAAACTTCCTGAAAAAATGTTTTACGGAAGGTCTACAAAGTTCTTTCTTTAAAAAAAGATTTTATTTATTTATCTGACAGAGAGAAAGAGTACAAGTCAGGGGGAGCGGCAGGCAGGGGGGAAGGAAGAAGCAGGCTCCTCACTGACTAGGAAGCCTGACTTGGGGCTCCATCCCAGGCCCCTGGGATCATGACCTGAGCTGAAGGCAGATGCTTAAGTGACAGAGCCACCCAGGTGCCCTAATGTCTACAGAGGTCTTAAAGGAACTCTGAATTCATCTGAGAATCTAAGGAAGGTTATAAGGAAGGTTATGGGTCCTTTCCCTAGAAACATACCTTTTTTTTTTTTTTTTTTTAATACGTCTCTGCCCAAATGTGGATCAACAAGATAGCTTATAAGTACATATAAAAGACTATGTGCATAGAGGCTGCAAAAGGCAAGGAGAGGAATGAAAGTTTTCTTGAAAGGTGTGTTTGAAGTGCATCTTGAAGAATGACTCCAATTTTAACAAGTGCAAGTGAGAAAGGAGGCTTTTCAGGTAGGTGACATAGTAAGGACAAACATACAGAGGAAAACAGGCTATGATAAGAAAAAATAGTTTTAAAAAAAGAATAGTCCCGGGCACCTGGGTGGCTCAGTGGATTAAAGCCTCTGCCTTCGGCTCAGGTCATGATCTCAGGGTCCTGGGATTGAGGCCCGGGTCAGGCTTTCTGCTCAGCCGGGAACCTGCTTCCTCCTCTCTCTGCCTGCCTCTCTGCCTACTTGTGATCTCTGTCAAATAAATAAAATTAAAAAAAAAAAAAAAAAAAAACCTTTAAAGAAAAAAAAAAAAAGAATAGTCCCATTTTATAGGGACAGAGTGAGGAGAGAAGATTCACAAGTTGGTGCCCAGCTTGAATAGTAATCCATAGTTCCTCAGTATTCTCACACATGGGCAGATCTTTTGGGGGGATGAATTTATGAAGTCTGCAGGTCAATGGCATTCCAAACAATAGATGCTCACTGGAGTCTATTTCCCTTCCTTCCTTCCTCCCTTCCTTCCTCCCTCCCTCCCTCCCTCCCTCCCTCCCTCCCTCCCTTCCTTCCTTCCTTCCTTCCTTCCTTCCTGTTTTTATGTATTTATTTGACGTCAATGGCATTCCAAACAACAGATGTTCATTTGGGTCATTTCTTTCTTTCTTTCTTTCTTTCTTTCTTTCTTTCTTTCTTTCTTTCTTTCTTTCTTTCTTTTTTTTTTTAAAGATTTTATTTACTTATTTGACAGAAACACAGAGAGGGAATACTAAAGCAGGGAGAATGAGAGAGGGAGAAGCAGGCTTCCATCTGAGTAGAGAGCCCGATGCGGGGCTCAATCCTGTGACTCCAGGATCATGACCCAAGGTGAAGGTAGACGCTTGCCAACTGAGCCACCCAGGCGCCCCTCATTTGGGTCATTTCTTGAACGTATCTATTACCATCCCTATAGAGCACCCCCGTAATGGGAAAATGTGTTTATCAGTCTCCATCCCATTTTAAATTTATCCTTGGGCACCTGGGTGACTCAGTGGGTTAAAGCCTCTGCCTTCGGCTCAGGTCATGATCTTGGGGTCTTGGGATCGAGGCCCGCATGGGGCTTTCAGCTCAGCAGGGAGCCTGCTTCCTCCTCTCTCTGCCTACTTGTGATCTCTCTGTCAAATAAATAAAATCTTAAAAAAAAAAAAATTTACCCTTATGTGACTTCATCTTCTCATTTTCCCTAATTAAGGATATGAAGTAAGAGTTGCACCAATAAAATAGGATTAAATTATCTAAAAGCAGGGATGACGAACTTTCTTCATTTTATCACCAACACGTTACCTGGCCAAGGATCCAGGTTTTAGTTCTCTCTCACTAGGTGAATAATCAGGCAAGTCATCTTTCAGAGCTCACCTTCCTCATCTAAATGGTGATAACAGTGTCTGCTTTGCTTATCTCGTAGCTTATAGTGAGGTCCAAAAGGGACAATATGTATGAGGCATGTATTTTTTTATTTTTTTACTTTTTTATTCTAAGGACAATAATTGCCATTGCCAAATTGGATTTGTTCAGGGAGAAAAATACATACAGATTCCAAAACAGGAAAGCAACTCTTTTTGTGTTTGTCTTTGTCCATAAGCTTATCTTTTCATAATAGGGAAAAACTCCAGCATTTTTCAACATTGCTTTAGTCTGTCACTTTTTAATTATATTGTTTATACAGTATTTAATTGAGTATATATGCCATAATTTAGCCATTTTCATTCATGTTTGGACTGTAACAATCCTTTTATTGACATGCTTCCACCCATAACACCTCCAGGTCAGAGCTCTCTGCCTTTGTCATTTTCTGGCTGAGAAACCTACAAGGCAGGCTTCTGGGTGGCTCAGTGGGTTAAAGCCTCTGCCTTCGGCTCAGGTCAGGATCCCAGGGTCCTGGGATAGAGGCCCACGCTGGGCTCTCTGCTCACCAGGGAGCCTGCTTCCTCCTTTCTCTCTCTGCCTGCCTCTCTGCCTACTTGTGATCTCTCTGTCAAATAAATAAATAAAATTAAAAAAGAAAAAAGAAACCTACAAAGCGCCCCCCGCCCCCACACTGTCTTCACAGAAGGCATCATCCTGGGTGTGCAACCTGGTCCCACCCTATAATCCCTAACAGACACTGCAAAATCCAGCCAAATTGATGTAATTGCCTTGTAAATGTTGTGTTGTCTATTCTTATTTCTGCCTTTTATCCCCTCCTGGAATACTCTTTTTTTTTCTTTCCTTCCTTCCTTCCTTCCTTCCTTCCTTCCTTCCTTCCTCCCTCCCTTCCTCCCTCCCTCCCTTCCTTCCCTCCTTCCTTCCTTCCCTCCTTCTTTCTCACCTTCCCTCCTTCCTACCTTCCTGACTTCCTTTTCTTTTTTTTTTTTAAACAAATAACTGATCAAGATCCACCTAACTCAAGTCCCAACTTCTCCAAAATTTTTTTCTTCAATTCTAGCCTTCTCTGACCTTACGAACTTTTGGATTACTTGCTTAATCACAAAATGACTAATTTTTAACAATTTTATGTGTGTTCGAGCCACCTCCCTATTGTACTTAACTCTTCCTTTGTATTTTTGTAGATTCTAACATGACACTGAATGAATCATTTTTAATTCCCACACTGTACTCAGCCTTGTGTGCGTGATGCCAAATACGAAAAATAAGTACAGTCTGCATTGCTGTAATCATTCATGGGCGTACAAAAAAAAGCTGGTCTCTTTTATCTTTTGCTAATACTCCAAAGCCAGAAACAAATCAAAAAAATCTCTCTTTCTCTATGTCTACCTATGCCTTCTGAGCCCATTGTTTCAAAAACAGGTTATTCAGTATACAGGCTCACATGCAAATGTGAGCATTGCTTATAACAGCAGAGAACTGGAAGCAATCTAAAGCTCCAACAAATAGACTGGTTAAATAAGATATGAGACAATGGATTCTATAACTGTTAGAAAATGAAAAAGCTTTATAAGGACTGACACAGAATATTCAAGATATAATTTCCAAGACATCCAACTCTATTTTTAAGGACAAAGTAAAAGGTGCAGAACAGTTTGCATTGTATGCTACAATTACTTCACGCATATGCTCATACTCGTTCTGGAAAGAGCTAAGAACCTGTGGACATTGGTTATTTTTATGGAGCTAAAGGGGAGGCCTGGGCGAGGGGGAAGATGGCCGGGAACGAGGGGAACAACACACAGAGACTTCACTGTATAACCTCTTGTTTTGAACTGTTACTGTATTACCTATTTTTTTAATATAAAATGAAAAGATACCATTAAATATGTTTATGTGAGGCTGTGGAATTAAGATTTTTAAAGTCACATGCTTCATTTATCATTTTAAGTTTACAAGGCAGCTGTGGTTTGAAATGACCAAATGTTTTAACCACAATCAACAGTTCGTATCATTTTTGTTAACACTTCTTCCAGCTATTTGGTGCTCAATTCGTTTAACATGTCGATCATTGTTATTTGGGGCTGCTGTTCACTAGCTGCTACATCTCGATCTTTCCATGGCAACATTTCCAGAATCCCCAGGCTCTGGCTCTACAGAAAATGAAGTGCTGCCCTCTGCTGGCTCTCATGACACTGACAAACAGAAAATTTCTCATGATGTTGAAATAGGGCTTAATGAAGATGACCACAGTCATCAGTACATACATATACCGATTAAACAAATTTTCTCTCAAATTTAAACAATCTCCCACATTTATGGTACTCTCCCATATAAAGAAAACCCGATTTAAAGGAAAAGAATAGCACTGTCTGGTTTGGCTAGGAAAATTCTGACCTCAAACAAATCATTTTATCTTTTTGGTCTATACATTAGAGACCACAAAATAAGACTTTTAGAAGTCAGTAATTCCTGTAGCACCTGGGTAGCTGAGTCTGTTAAGCATCTGACTCTTGATTTCAGCTCAGGTCTTGATTTTAGGGTCTTGAGTTCAAGATGTTCATTGGGCTACATGCTTTGGTGTGGACCTACGTAAAACAACAAAAAGCTGCCTTCACCTACTTACCTGCAGCAGTCTCATTATTGAAGTCCATTCACCCCAATAGCTTCTGATTTCCAAATCCAATTAAAATGTTCCACTCAGTCCCCACCTCCACACCCAAGCCAGGTTTATGAACCACAGCCTGGGAATCAATTACCTGTCTAACCTTCCCATGACACGGAGATACTCAAAAATCACATTCCCAAAAACACAAATCAAGCTCTCTCTCCATCAAGGCACCTGGGTGGCTCAGTTGGTTAAGCATCTGCCTTCTGCTCAGGTCATGCTCTCACATTCCTGGGATTGAACCGCAAGTGGGGCTCCCTGCTTCTCCTCCTGCCGCTCCCTCTTGCTTATTTTTCTTTCCCCAAGGTTTTATTTGAGTGAAGCACACACGCAGGGTAAGGAGCAGAGAGAGAAGCACACTCCCTGTTGAGCAGGGAGCCTGATGTGGGAGCTTTAAGCCAGGACCCAGCCATTACGACCTAAGCTGAAGGCAGACACCCAACTAAGCCACCCAGGCGACCTAAGCCGAAGGCAGACACCCAACTGAGCCACCCAGGCACCCCAATGGTTTAAACAAATTTTGGGAATTCCTCCTTTGACCCTAACTTCCCTGCTCTGGGTTAGGTGTCCTTTAGTAAGCATGCGCACCACATCTCATATTGTATTCAAGTGTTTTTTGTTTTGTTTTTAAGATTTTATTTATTTGACAGAGAGAAAGAGAGAGAGTGAGAACACAAGCAGGGGTAGTGAGAGAGGGAGAAGCAGGCTTCCCGCTGAGCAGGGAGCCCGATGTGGGGCTCGATCCCCGGGTCTCCAGAATCATGAGCTGAAGGCAGTCGCTTAACCAACTGAGCCACCCAGGCGCCCCTTTTTTTAAAGATGTTATTTGACACAGACAGCGAGAGGGAACACAAGCAGGGGAAGTGGGAGAAGCTAAAGCAGGCCCCCCACCCCCTGCCAAGCAGGGAGACCCATGTGGGACTTGATCTCAGGACCTTGGGATCATGACCCTGGGGTGAAGGGGGGGGGGGGGGGTGTTGAAGGTAAGACACTTAAGGGCTGAGCCACCCAAGGGCCCTCAAGTGGGATTTTTTTTTTTTAAAGACTTGGTTTATTTGACAAACACAGCTAGAGAGGGAACACAAGTAGGGGGAATGAGAGGGAGCAGGCTTCCCTGGAGCAGGGAGCCTGATGCGGGGCTCAATCCCAGGACTCTAGGATCATGATCTCATCCGAAAGCAGTTGCTTAACCAACTGAGCCACCAGTCATTTTAAGTCACTGGTCTATCTCAATATTTAACTTCTTTTCCAAATGTTTCACTAACTATTCCAGTAAAGGACATTCACTATGTTGTCATCCTCTTAAGCACTTTACATGTATTGACTCATTTCTCATCAAGGTACTTTTTTTTTTTTTTTTTAAGATTTTATTTTTATTTATCATGATCTGAGCTGAAGGTAGTTGCTTAACCAACTGAGCCACCCAGGCACCCCTCAT
This sequence comes from Spilogale gracilis, assembly GCA_004023965.1. Classification (NCBI taxonomy): domain Eukaryota; kingdom Metazoa; phylum Chordata; class Mammalia; order Carnivora; family Mephitidae; genus Spilogale; species Spilogale gracilis. The sequence goes on from PITA01007395.1 coordinate 63,715, forward strand.
CAAGGTACTTTCAACAATTCCACTGTGGAAAACCAGCCCAGGTATTCCTTTTTAACTCCTTACAAAAAGCCCATTATAAATCTACAGGGCTAAAAATCTAGTTGAAATTCTTAATCCAAAATTTCAACAAGTGAAGCTTATCTGATTTCTTTTGAAAACAAATTATGACAGGGCGCCTGGACGGCTCAGCTGGTTGAGCGACTGCCTTCAGCTCAGGTCATGATTCCGGAGACCCGGGATCGAGCCCCACATCGGGCTCCCTGCTCAGCGGGGAGCCTGCTTCTCCCTCTCTCACTCCCCCTGCTTGTGTTCCCTCTCTGGCTGTGTTTCTCTCTGTCAAATAAATAAAATCTTTAAAAAAATCCAAAAAACAAATATGAAACTAGAAATGCTGTGGTAAAAGCAATGTCCTTGTGTATTGGGTACAGAAACTATACTAAGATTGAGGGCATTTCTATTAATTTATCAAATCTACCTGGTCAACATCTGTATTCACAGTATTTACGATAGGTATTTTCCTCCTTTTGGGGGTACATATCTAACAAATTTACTTCTATGAATTATATTGTACATTGAATTTGTTCCCTAAAAATGGAAATCATCCTATATAAGAGTCAAGAGCCAACAGTTAGTTGTCTTTTAAGCTTTTATTTAAGGGCAATGATCTATGATGTAGATTTTAGATCTTATTAAAAGCAGCCACGTCCATGGACTGCACATAGTCCTCAAAAGCAGTGATCCGCTCCTCCAGCATATCTGTTCCAACTTTATCATCTTCCACTACACACTGTATTTGAAGTTTTTTAATTCCATATCCCACTGGAACTAGTTTAGCTGAAAAGAACATCAAGAAAAGTCTTAGTTAGCAAAGTCCTGTTGATTGACAAACACGGTTACTATGCAACTTCCTGATGCCACTTTCAAAAAGCAAAGATTGAACTCACAAGAGCCCCACACCAAGCCATCTGCCTGAATGCTTCGGACACACTCCTCTAGTTTTGCCATATCCGTCTCATCATCCCAAGGTTTTACATCTAGTAGTATGGAAGACTTGGCAACGAGTGCAGGTTCTAAAAAAAGGTACAACCAGCATTACTCAGACACTTATGTTTTTTTCATTTTAGTGGATAACACCTTTAAAATCTTAATCTGTTTCCTAGTGGATCATCTCCTCAGCCAAATAAAACTACAGAATACATCTTGTGTTTGTTACTCACATGCCCACTTTCTGTTGTGCTAAGAAAGAGGTGTTTAATTACATAACAGTTTCTTTCCCACAGAGGAATGCCACAACTGCTACCGTAAGAACAGCTGCAGACCAGTAGCTGTGGAAGTTTTAGGAAGAACCACCTATACAGGTTTTTAAATACTGACCTAATCAACAAATGTAGAGGCAATTACTTTGGAAATCAAGCTTCAAAAAAGATTACTCACATTATTATGAAATGAAGTTAAAGCAGCACAAATTATAAAATGACCTACTTTTGGCTTTCTTTGACTCATACTGTGCAAGGCGTTCCTCTCTTAGTCTCTTTGCTTCCTCACTTTCCTATAAAGAAAAATTAAATGTGTTTCACAAAGTTGGTTGTTCCTCAGCTTAAAGCTAGTGGAACCATCACAACAAAGACCAGTTTCATCAGAAAAAAGCAAATCCATCACGAACTCAGCCGAAAGATGGTGATTTGATTTTATTCATCACGTAACCAGTGAAAATTTTCAGAAGCCGGGTAATAAAGTGGTGAAACCAGAATTCAAATCCAGGCAATTTCATCACAGAGCCTATGATTAAGCTCGCTAATACACATATTAATTTGTGCCATACCTCCTCATCATCAGATCCAAAGAGATCAATGTCATCATCATCTTTACTATCTGCAGCTCCACTTCCTGTGGAGTCTTCCACATTAGCAGGGCCATACTTGCCCAAAGCTTTCTTCACTCCTGGAAGGCTTTAAAAAAATTTGAAGTTTAACCACCACTAGGTCAGCATGTTCTTTTTCAGACAGCACATGAGAACTTGTTTCCATGACTATTTACCAACAGATCCCTTTTGTACTAAGAATTTACCCTTAAACACTCTCCCAGGTAAATACTTTTGTACTTTTAACTCCTCACCCAACAAACATTAGGAGCATGTGAGACATCACATTCAATACTCACTATGATTTACTCTTTCAGTATGAGTATTTCTTTTTGAGAGTTCATTAAGTATGCTCAGTTCCATTCTTAGTGAACTGGAGTCCACTTCCCCAAACTTCCACCCTTGTTGGCAGTTTCAGAAGAATGGCCAAGGACTGAATGAATGAGCCACCCTCTCACCCCAGAGGTGGGCCCCCCAGGTCAGGCTCGAGGCACACTGTCAGGGCACTGTGGGGAAAAGTTGAATTGCTGTTGTCCAGGTTCTACCTGTTCTGTGAAAAAATGGAGGACTTCAGTCTCTTGGCCTTCTAAAGTCACAAAGATAATTCAGCTTACAATATCCCAAACAAAACTAAAGTAGCCTGGGTCCACTTTTGTCATGTGAAAATCCTAAGTTTAAACTTAGAAAGAAAGCGTTCTCTTCTTCAGATCAATACAAAGGTAATTTTACCTGGCCTTTTCCTTTTCGTAAGACTTGATGTGATTATACCAACGGAGGGCGTGATACAAGTCGGCAGGTGGGGGGCCGGAGACAGCTTCGAATACTGCCACATCCGCTTGTGAGGGCACATACCTACCGAGGATACAAAATTTACACACGCCTTTAAGAGAAAATCTACAAACACCAGCAAATCAGTGACAAACGCTACATCCGTCAAACTAATTACTGTGAACTGGCCCACGGGCCACTGGGAAACTTAAGCAGCTCTATTTACTTTTTTTAAAAATTATCTCAAAATCAGGGACCATGTATTTGGTTTTCCGCCCTACTCTGAAACTCCCTGCCACTTCGTGGGCCTCCAAGTTTGCAATTATCTGACGATGAACTACCGGCTTACTTCCACAAACCGAGTGCACGCGGGATAGCCTGGCTGAATCAAGTCCGAGGAAAGAAAGCACGTTGTAACCCCTCGCCCCTCGCAGCCCCGCCGCCTTTCCCTCAGCGGCGGCAGAGGCCGCGCCACGTGGCCCGGCCCCAACCCGGGCCCGTCCTCACCCCTCGATGTAGCTCCGGTCCGCTAGGTAATCGTTGAGCACCTGGAGGCCGGCGGGGCTTTTCAGGTCTCCGAAACCCATGGCGTCGGCTGATCCCAGGAACCTGGCAGCAGCGAAGGAAAAGAGGAGCGGAGGTAGCCGGTGCCTAGCGGTAAGAGGGGTAAAAAAAAAAAGGGCCGCAAAAGACCGGAAAATGCCTTATATAGAGACGGAGGCGTTTCCCTCTGCCGCACCGGGTCGAAGGTTAAAGGCCAAAGTACGTTAATATTCTTATTACTCCACAAAAAACTCGGAGGTCCTGAATTGAACGGCCCACAGATTATCTGAGGGCCTCTTTGAGCTTAGAAATAAATTAATAAAAGGTATTTCTTAAATTACTACCTCCGGGCCTCCGGAACACTACAGGAACCACCCCTCGGAGCGCCGGAGATGACCGAAGACGCTCGGCTTCAGGCGCATAACTACTTCCGGGTCTCCCCGCCCTCCGCTCCCGCCTTCTCCCGGCCGCTCGCCCTCCGCCCCGCCCCCTGTCCCTTGACGGAAACTGCCGAACTCAAGCTTGGCCGAAATTGTCGATTCCGGGGTTTGTAAGTCCCTCCTGGCTTCCCGTTCTCCAGGCCCGGCGGACGCGGTTAGCCGAGGCCGCCATATTGAATAAGCAATCCGGCCTCTGAGGGTTTGGTGCGGTGCAGAGAATTCTGCAGAGCGGCTTCGGCGGCTCCAGGGAGAAGGTGAGGTCGTGGTAGTGTGGGAGGACTGAGGTTCCTCTTGCCGTAGGAGTTGGTTTCTTGACGAGACTGTTTGTTTTGGCCCAAGTGACTTATTCGACTCTTGTCCTTGACTGGGTATCACGTCCCACCCCGCCACCCTCGGGATCCCCTAGCGCAGGCAGGCGAGGGCTGTTGGCCATGGTCTCTGGTCTCTTGGAGCGGAAAGCAGGTGGAGAACCTGGAGGCCCTGGGAGCGCTGGACCGGAGGCAGGCTTGCGGGTGACCTTCATTCTGCAAGGGAAACTCAGGACATTCCCCGTTGTGGAGCGGAGGCCGTTTTGTTCCCTGAGAGAGGACTTATGTCAAGTGACTTAGGCCTAAAGACTGACCCCCAAGTTAACATATACTTGGTACAGTACACTGCCGCTGTTGCCTTAGCAACCATCCACACTTCTGGTGGTGGTGGTTGTTGTTGTTTTGTTTTTGCCCATTGAGTGCGTTGGGCAGTTTTTTTTATTCCTTTCCCTGGTGTGGAACCTGAAGAAAATGATATTTAAAAAGATTGCCCAAGGTCGCGCTAATGACATAGCTACGTTGTTTCGCTACGTTGCGATTTAATACATGTACTGTAAGAAGGTGGACACAGCTCTCTGCTCCAGAACGATTCGAGGGCATTGAAAATGTATCATGAACGGTTTCTGATGAATAAACACCCAACTTGTTTCCTTAGGGAATGTTCTTTTTTTCCACCAAATTGCATGTGCATCTTTAAGCAGGGTGTTACAAGGCTGTCAGAGCACCTGCCCTTTTTAGTTACAGGGAAATGGAAGTTTTGGCCAGAGATTTGAGATAGAATTCGTTTAGCAGACAGTTTTTGAACGTCTATTACAAACTAAACTAGAAATGAGCCACGAAAAAGAATAAAATGGGTGATATAACTGGGGAGTAGTTAGGAAGTTTAAGATAGGCTGATCAAGGAAAGCCTCCCTGAGGAATGTCTGTTAAACCCAAATTTGAAGGACAAGTCTGAGGTGACGGCCTGTGGGGAGAGGGGAGAGGCTGTGGGCATAGTGTGGAAGCTAGGAGAGCTCTTGGGGGGCTATTGTAATAGGCCAGGCAAGATGATGGTGGCATAGAGTAGACTGGTATACCTTGGAAGGAGAGAAGTGCATGGATGCAGGATATACAGTGAGGAATGTGGAATAGTACTGTTTTTATACTAAAAAGTGTTCACTCTAGTTTTAGAAATGATTGGTCATTACATTTTCCCATTTAGAGATGACTGTTTACATTCCTCTGTGATAGATAAGTATGTGTAAAGTACAAATTGAAATTTTGTAAAACTATCTTCTGTTGGGGCTACGCAGTCTTCCATTTGATGCTGGATTTTCAATAGACAACCCAGTTCTGGTTGATTTCCTAGCTAAAGTGGGCAATACTTTTAGATTGTATTGGACACAAAATAATAGTAAGAAAGTGTTTACATTGCTGTATGAAATATTAATTGCCGATTTTCAGTCTGTCATTACTCTAATTCAGCAAATTCAGATTTACCTTTATATCATCAATAGAATTTAGTAAGACAGATGCTACTCGTTTTGGAACTTGATGATAAGATTGTTCAGTGGTTATTTTTTCAAGGGCTAGGTCTTCAGATAAAGGAAATGACCAAATTGTACCATTTCTCTTGAAGGAACTTACACTTCAGTAGATACTAAAATTGATTAACCTATAATTTAATAGGTGGAATAATAAAGCTATATACACAGTATATGCTGATGGTACAGAGGAGTAAAAAGGAAGAGGACTTTGAAACTCATCTTCAGTGGCCAGTACTGTCTGAACTGAATTTAGATTTAATTGACATTTATTGAACTACTAATAACGCATTGCCTAGGAAGTATTGTTCTCTTCCTTATCAACATATAAAGAAGCATAAACTCGATTTACCAAAAATCAGTCACTCGTACGTGATAGACTTCCTGTCTGCAAATTTAGAATCACAAGTTCTGAGTTAATGAATGTTATGAATTAACTAAAGTTTGAATTAAAGACATTTTCTGTTATACCTCTTCTATAATACGCAGGTGAAACTTCATGCTTAAAACTTAGGTGTATGGACTTTCTTCCACTCTCTACCTTTGAGAGTCATTATATTGATACATTTTGGTCACATAATTTCCATTTTTAGAAGTTCTCAGTGAAAAATTGTAATTCAGATGCTTAGCCCATTTGATCAGATGAATAGACAAAAAGTTCAGTGCTTAGCCCTTATGATCAAATGAATGGATAAAAACGCTAAAAGTTCAGATAACTTTTCTGTTTGCTTGTGTATATCTTTATTTGGTGTTGTTTATATATATAATTCACTCGCATTTCTTTTAGTATTCAGCAAACGTTTATTATGGGAGACTGTCCTGTGCATTGTAGGATATTTAACGGCACCTTAGCCTCTACCCACTAGGATGGGTAGCTTTCCCCCAGTTTTGACAACAATGTGTCCAAATGTTGACAGGTGTTTCATGGGAAGCAAAACTGTCCCTGGTTGAGAACCACTATTTTATTTATTTATTCACTTACTTATTTATTTATTTATTAACATATAATGTATTATTTGCTTCAGGTGTACAGATCTGTGAATCATCAGTCTTACACAATTCACAGCACTCACCGTAGCACATACCCTCCCCAATGTCAATTACCCAGCCACCTTACCCCTCCTCACCCCTCCAGCAGCCCTCCCTTTGTTTTCTGAGATTAAGAGTCTCTTATGGTTTGTTTCCCTCCCCAGTCCCATCTTGTTTCATTTTTTTCCCTCCCTACCCGCTCGAAGCTCCCACTCTGCATCTAAAATTCCTCATATCAGAGAGATCATATGATAATTGTCTTATTTCACTCAGCAT